>OZ023335.1:9530890-9554932 GCA_964007535.1 Brachyptera risi
ATACAAATTTGAGAAGACGAGTTTAATCTGAAATTATAATCACTACGCAAATACCAAATGTTCTATATACCGGTATTTGACCAATTCATTCATTATTGAAACTATTGCATTCATAATATTTGTCATGGAGCTAGTTTTTTTTAAATATCACAAATTCTCACAAACAATATGTAATACATTCACTGAATATTGTATATAATTCAGATAACACATATCTCTATATATAGCTTGTATTTTCACGAAACAGATCAATTGAATTATCTAAGATTAAATTAACAATCTACCCGTCGCAAGTATAATATCCCTTCACATGCTGAATGCTACTTTGATTGTTAAAACTGAATCCTTAGTCTAACAGTCCAACTCATTCAACAGTGAACAACCCTTCCTAAGTCTTTTCTAAGCCCCTTATGTTCACTTGAGTCAACCCACTGCCTCCTACGGATCTTAGATCTGATCTTCACTCAGTCGAAGATACGTTGTTATAGTGGTGAACCCAAAGAAAAGTTACAACTTAAGACGAGTGCATCGTTATAGTGCTAAACAATCCAATCACATTTTTCAAAAAGATTGCATTGTTGGGAGTTATTTTGTAATCGTTAGTCGTCTAGTAGTCGATTATGTTGCGTTTGTATTTAGTAATAATTTCGGTGTTGAATAACTGCCTGAGGATATGGTATGAAATACCAAGGAATGATTATGATAACTTCAAGTTTCAATCAAATAATACAAATATAGTTCAGAGAAAATACCGAAGAATCATATAGGTTTTTTTTATATATGTTTTCTGTTATGACCTATATATTACCTCGGAAGAGGGTCAACGGTTCAATAAACATACATACATACATATACCACATGGGCTAATATCGGAAACTATTGGTATAAACGGGTAAATGGATAAATTGGTGTATTGTTCCATTGTACGTTGTTCGTAGTATAGAATATAGATCGTAGTCATCAGTACAGTGCTTCGTTGAACCCAGTTCGGAATAAAAAAAAAAAATAAGTCATCTATAATCTATATGTTTGTTCAAGTTGACTAATATGATTCAATTCATCACTTATGAAATTTTAAATAGCAAAAATGATGAAAAATAATGGTTTTCTGTGTTATCAATGTTGAAATACATGGTATAAGCTATATTTCGCCCGCAGGTTTTTCTAAAATGATTTCTGCTTAGTTCAATACTGAATCTGATGGATACTCTGAAAATATGCGTCAACTTTTTTTCTTTTGCGGTTATGCTAAGCCACTTTAGGAAACTAGCTGGTTGAGATAGACTGATATGCATGCAGGTATACGGAGCACAGAACATTACAGTCGTGTGAATTATTGACCGAGATGTCACCTGTTACTAATGAATAGTCTAATCTGAGCGTAGGAGGCACACTAATTAAATATTATTACAGCACGGGTGAGGTTTTAGTTGGTTTTGGGTATCACACAAACCTAGCTACTACTCTACTAGCTGTCACACAGTCTGGGTGATTACCTGCAATATATGTGAACGACGTGTTCCCAACGGCAAACCGGCATTGAGAAGCACAGGAACAATCTCAACGCAAGATAGCACTTTATTAAAAGATAACGGAGAAAATTTTTACTTCTATATTATAGAAGAAAATTTACATTCTGAAATCTTGTTTTCGTATGTACGTACGTACAAAAATTGGATTTTCAGTTCCTTATTCAGAATCTCTGTTCAATTATTGAGTTGTCTAGCGAACAGAATATTACACAAGTACTAAAATGAGTAGGCCTAATATTAGATTGAAATGAGAACACAATACTGAAAATAATAACACTACAGATCAAGTTGAAATATCAGAAGAGGGTCAATAGCTGAAAAAAAAATGTGATCCATTTATACAAGTTCAATTCAATTGGAGATGATAATAATGCAGCAATTTCTGTCCATTAAAAATAATTGAAAGAATTATTGAACCATTTCTATCGATCAACATCAGGAACTATTTATAATCAATAACTTTTCAATATTTGATAACTATATTGAATATATAATGATGATGAATATGGTTTGACCAGCACTGGTAGCTCAGTGGTAATCAAGGTGCTTGAGCCATGTGACCGAGAGATGACATTAGATCGGGACTCGATTCAATGCCTGCCAGCGTCCTTCTTCACAGAGGTTTGTCGTGGTTTCCGTATGTAGCATTGGTTCACACTGGGATGATTCCTGAAATAGGTCACGACCGCTTCGTTCCCACTATCCTTTCAATCACTTGAGAGAACTTCGTCTCATCATTCCATCACCTATAATTAATCATTCATTCGAAGCCAATATATCTAATAGATATCATCACAGAGCATCGTTGAAACCTTGAATGAATAAATAGAAGATTATTGTTTGCTGAATGACCCTATCAGCAATTAGATTATTTTGGGGGTGCCAAAAAGCGAATAAATTATAATAATATTCACATAAGCCCACTCCCTGTTCGAAATTCGAACCCACACCCGCCCGCCCGCCCGCCCGCCCGCCCGCCCGACTCAACTTTAGTTTCTAAGACAATGCCTTGACTTCACCGACTGCGCGAGTCAGACGGAAGGCTTTGATGCATACACGAAGAAAGAGTATACATATAGGTTGTCCATGCATCCAGAATGTCAAGAGTTAATTTTAATACGTAGACCAATATATACAATCGTGAGAGAACAAATTGAAATGCCATATAGATCTCTCTAGATATAAAACACGTAGCGATTCCTCAGTAGACCCTATTTACATGATGATTAGCTCCAATAAATTTGTTTTTTGCAAATTTCAAAGGATTACTGAGCTATGCTTTTCCAATCATTATTGCGCAGGCTTACCAAACAAAACATATCAAATGCAATTTACATATGAAATAAAGTCTGTAAACATCTCATGTCAAAACACAGCTTGACCAAGTTTTTTTATTGTCACAAGGAAAGTTTATTTAGTTAATTTACTGTCACAAAGTTGATTTGAGTGAGTCTTTATAGTTGCATGAAATATCTATAGAGTAGAGACGAAACCAGGATTCCAAACGACTATAACGTCTCTTTCACTGCTGTGCTCAACATGTAACGTTGACGATTGGAAGTTTCGGTCTGACATTCTTTAAACTTCTTGAGAAGATCGACTTATTTGTATATGAACAAATGTTTGACCTGCTTCTGTTGATATTTTTGCAAACAATAAGAAACGATACCTTCACCTGGATCACAAATGAACAAAGGAATGTTGATGTATGAAGAATGAAAAGTATGTATCCAAATTGAACTCTTTCTGAAAATGAGCGATTCCGAATAGACACAAATCCAGAAATGAATCATTTCTAGAAGACTCGATCCCAAAAATCCCTCTTTTCGAAAATAATCGATTCCAAAAGTATCCGATTCTCATGGTTCTCGAGTCCAGAATTCACTTATTCAAATGGCGCCTCTCGGGACTTTGAAAATTTACAACAATAAGTGAACTAAGAGAACTAGTGTGAATACATTCTCCTCCCATCAGTTATTGTATTCTTCTACAAATTTTGTATCTTCACGAGAACATATAATATAGGCCTACAGAAATACACCATTTGTATAATAACTGATAATAACAAATGGGATTAAAAAAGAAGTAAAAGAGGAGTCGACTATTTGGTATAGACGAGTAGACAAATCCAACTCAAATATTTGAAGGTGAATATAATTTCAGTTGTACATTTTCGTATTATTGAATCATTTAATTCAAATTGGAACAGAAATACAAGAATGGAATGGAAAATCAGAAAATCAACAAATAATGATAGTCATTTGTACATCGTTTCGATATCCCTATGATAGTGATATCAATGATCTCAATATATTAATGATCTATGATATTAATGGATATATTTTAGTTTTGATGTTTTATTTTGTGTGTTTTGTTTACTCTCAATACCAATGCTGGTAATGTCCGGTAATATCACAGAAACGGTTTTCTCTTATATTGTTCCGGACTTTTGGAAACTGAAAGACTTTTCTCTGCAGCGTAAAATTATGGTCACAAAAAGCGCAGTCCTGGTGTGAGTGTTCATTGGTTTTGAATAATCAAAATGGGGTGGTGAGATTGCCCTTGTGGTGCCCCGTCCAAACGATCCTACTTTTTATCCATAGCATTAATTGGGGAACAACGATTTTGTATCAAGTTGCGCTGTCATTAAAATAATATATTTATCAATTCGGTTGATTCTTCTTCCACACTCATTTCTATGATCCATGGAAATCATATTCATCTCTTGTATTAATATTCCTCATTATTATATATCAACATTTATGTTATATGTATTGCTATTTTGTATCTCTATGGCAACCATTCACATAGGTAGAGTCTTCTTTTTATCAATAGATATGGAGAATGTCTATTTTAGTCAGTAAATCTCGAATATTATCGATAAAATTAGAAAGTTATTCAACTCCATCAATGTTTGGAAACGTGATGCATGTATTTTCTAATTATAATTAGTGAAACATTTATACAATCACAAATTTCTGTTTGAATACTTTTTTGAAAACCAATCAGATTGATCTAAAACATAGTATGGGTTATCCGTTTCAACTTGTAGTGAGAAATAATCAACCCTGCGATTTACGTGATTTTAAATTTACTGTTGTTGATGAAAGAACATTTTACAAGTATGAACATCAGAAAGGAATTTAACATACTGTAAATTGAATATATATATATATATATATATATATATATATAGATATATATATATATATATATATATATATATATATATATATATATATATACATATAGGCCTATATATATATTTCAGTAGCGCTGTTGTGTCAGCTGATTTTTTTTCCATCGAATCGAATTCAAAATCAAAATCAGAATTGTCGTGTGTGATTTTAGTGATTCGTTTTGGTATTCTTATTTTGTACAAATATTTTTTCTACAACAAATATGTTTCGGTAAAAATCTCCATGCCTCACACGACACTTTAACCCATAATCTATTCAGTGTATCATTATTCCATATTTCACTTTTACCTTCCTAACTATATGGACAGCAAAAATTTGACTCGAAGATGATATTGCGAGACTTACGTAACCAAGTCAGGATTTAAATATGCGATACAAAATATGCGCGAGGGCCTATATGATACACATTTCCACTGTATGGTATCTCGTTCTATAAACTAACTTTCCATCATAAAGAAACACGATTGGAAATATGACATAGACCCTACTCAATGGACAGAAAGCGATTTAAAATAAAACGTGATGAACATAACGTGAATTGATCCTGATTGTGAATTGAATACAGATTTCATGAGTAAATATATATTTATATGTACATATATATATATATATATATATATATATATATATATATATATATATATATATATATATATATATATATATATATATATTCCATTTTTGAAACACAAATTACATTAATTAGACCCTGAGATATTGAAATTTTCTCATTTTCAGCGAATATTTTGTTATTTTGAGCACATATATATAATATTTTGGACACTCATAAAAAAATAGCCTTACGTTTCATAAGCAAAGGATTTCGTATAGTTCTAGTAATTGAATATCTCGTTGGTTTCTCACTGTAGATGCTATCACCATTCAAAATGTGGTGTCACAATTGACAAAAAGCATAGGTCCTATGCATGAATAATTAATATAATCATGAACGATATTCAAAAAAACACTTCTCATAAGTGGCAATGATGAAATGTGTTATTTTTGTGCTACGTGCGATTTCTATACAGTGTAATGAGCCACTGGGTTTAGCTGCGAAACAAAATGACAGGGCTGATATGAAAAACATGTCAACTCTTGTCATGAGAATCACAATAAAACCCATTGCGTGTGTATTGTGTATGCATGTTGATTATTTTTGCATAGCTCAGATATTTTATAATCAATCATTGTTACTTCAATTGCAATAAGAAAAGCATTTTTTAATTGAAGTTTCTGAACCACAAACTACACTCATCATTACATTCGCAGTCTGACTCGTATCTCGGGCAATTTCAACCGTATATGACTGTATTTAGAAACGGATAAAATTATTTACATTTTATTGAGAATTAACACATTCGTAGAAAAATACATCTTCCATTACTGTCTAGGGCCTATACGTTGTAGGTCACTTCTGGACTGATACCTGTGGAGATTTCAATGAAGAACTGGATGTATAGTTATTTAAGAAGGATTAAGTTTTCAGACTGCCCGGCTGATTCGTTTGTTTCTCGATCAAGATTTAGTAGCCAATAGCCGATGACTTCATTAGTTGGAAAGGCTCAAGTGATGTCATTGGCTGAGAAGAGGTGTAGTCCGTGAGCGGTAACAAAAATGAGTTCTCTGTGGAATCTTTTAATTCGTGAAAATGATTAGATTCATTATCGGATAAGTTTAAGCTCGAAAAGTCTGAATTGCCCATACGTATGAATCACATTCTTTCCAAGCCAACACATTTCACAAATCTCACGAGAACTTATTCCACAGAGATGAGAATTCAATAATGACACATTTCTTTCAAATCGTACAAGAATACCCTCACCCAGATTGAACAGATTCTTATTGCGTGTAATTCAAATCAGGAAGTATTCCAGATAACTCATTTGCAATAGCGCGCCAAGAATCCTCGACCATAGTTTCAGTCGATTCTATTTTGACTCGATTCTACGTAAAGAACTCTCTCCAATTTGTACACATTTTCAGCTTTTAGGCGATTTCTATGATGAGTTTTTCTTGGAATCTGTTCTATTTGTACGTAGCCGTATAAAAAAGCTAATGCTCATGCCTGTAGATGTAATCTTGAGCTCCATGGCTTATATGTGTTCTCCATCAATCATAGGCCACGGAGAATTCTACACTTGTATTTACCAGAGATGAAGATTCCGATCGGAGTCTATCATCGAAAACCACTCTAGCGCACAGATGGTTCAAGCCAACTTCATCTCTCATGGATACAAGTATGTATAGCTCACTATATCGTACGTCGTATACCCCTGAAGGTATACTTCTGTTCAAGAAAGAAGATGGTACCGATCGACCGTTCCCCCTATTCTTCACCATTAGCGCGCGAGTGGTTCACTCTTCCATCTGACGTGTATACAAATATATTACATATTATCACAATACGTAAATGCTTTGAAGTCAGAGTGGTATCGAGCTCCGCGATCCTCGCGTATAAAAAGAATCAGGTCAATTAGTTGATGCTACCCGATGGGTGGGAAACAAAGAACCATGGCAGAGAAAATGAGATGTATTCCATAATAGTGGGATTCTCTCGATCACTAACGAATTGAAAAGCTAAGAGAAATAATTGTGAATCCACTTCAGATTGGAGTTTAATTAGACGAGTGATAGCGAGGACGTCTATTCTGTTCAAAGCGGGCATATCGTCTTTCTCTGTTTGTTTGTGTTGTTAGTTCATTTGTGCGCGACTGCGAGCTTCACCGATCGCAAAGCATAACCGATCCACACGAAACTTTTGTATCTTCTATCTTGGAACGGTATAGTTATGGGCAAGACCGAATTGAAACTGATAATGATCAAATACCAACCTATATTCTACTGCAGAACCAAACGTTGGTTCCCTGAAATGATTGTTTTATGCCGATGGAACAATACTGGTGCTATAGTTGAAAAATATTCAATATCCTGTTAACAACAGTACTGTCGACGAGCTCACAGTGTCGTTTTCTCATGGTAACAAAATTATTTCTCGGCAGCCGGTGACAAAATTGTTATGATACTTACGGTAACAATATCGTTTTCTCAGTGTATAGGCCTAGAAATAAAATTTGGAAACTGTATTATATTAATTCAGAATATATATATATATATATATATATATATATATATATATATATATATATATATATATATATATATATATATATATATATATATTTATTCTTATTATTTTTTCAAGATACATGTTTTATTTCATGTAAATACTACAAAGCCTTACGGCTTGACTGTGGTCACGAGCACAAGAAGTGAAAACGTAAGAAGTAAATGAACAGAGAAAAAACAATCGCAATGGACTAAAAAATGTACACAAAATTGACAGCAAGTCATGTTCATTCACGAATGGTGCGAGTGAAAAATGAACATAGCGTAATAACAATAAAGATGCGTAAGCATGTATATGCATGGTACAAATGAAAATCATCACACAATTAATTGTGAAAATCACCATCATTTATAGTTGGTTGGAATAAACACATCATATATGGTCATGAATAGAGATTTTTGAGCACTTATGAGTGCTATATTGTAGGTAAAAGACATGTCATATAATCATTATGATAATAATAGGCCTGATATTGTTCCGAAGCAATCATGAGTGGTGAATGTGAGAAACTTTCATTCCTCAAATTCCAATGATCAACAAGTACAAAAGATACGCTCAACAGTTATAAACCCAAGGTATTTATAGAGCACGAATTTGCAGACAGAAAGTTTAGTTGCTCGAAGTACGTTTTTTCAAAATTCATAGAATACTCTTGCTCTTTGCTTATCTTATAATACATATGCTGCGTTTGCCCATTTCAAATGATGACAAAATCTGAACGACGTGGGATTTTATTTCAATATAACACACTTTTTGAACAATTACGCTGGCGAAGGTCAAACACATAGAAGTATGATATAATTGAAGTTTGCAGCAAGTGTCTTTAGCCTATTATTCAACAAATATTCCTGAGCCTCGATTGACAAGAAGTTGTATGTATCTCAAGTAACGTCGTACAGTACAACCATTTCAGGAAATTACCACCAGACTTGATTGCAAGTCGTATATGCTCAAACAATTTCAAGCACAAATTGTAAGAATAGTTGATTTTAAAGTTACCACTAGTCTTGGCTGGTTCTAGTAAAGATACAATTCCCCCAACTCGTAACTGATTTCTGTGATTCTGGAGATTTTGCCCACTCAAATTCCGTTGGTAGGCTACGTATTTTATAAATCGAAAATCGAAGTGGAAAAGTTTGGAAGCTAGGAAGTGTGGTTGGCCTGCTGTCAAGTAAGAAATTACTAAGAATCGTGACCGTATCAACACGTCGACAGGGAACAACTAAGGTGAATACCAACTAATGAACCTTTCTGTTTGTCTCTTTCAACAATGGCTGAAATCACTTGATACAAGCCCATATAGACACGACCGTTGCTATAAATTCAAATATATCAATTATTCGAGCGTAACCTCACATTTGAACATTTTGACCACAGCCTTATTGATTGGATAGGACAGTCTCTTCTCATAAGGACAGAATTATCTGAATAAAGAAGGCTGCAATTTGGGCTGTCAGCAGACAAAATTGGCGGTAGTTACAGAAAACGCAAAGACTTCATGATCACCTCAGCATAAGAAGATTCAAAGAATTGGAAGAAACAATCAAATAATATATATGATACATTCAATCCGTTGTTTTTTAAAACCTCGTCTAGTTGTAGAAAGAAAATAATATATGTTTATAACACGTTAATTGAAACTAGTTACCATCCCGCTCATATGCTCTCATTGGTCAACAGTCGAAGACAATGGCGTCACAACTCACAAGGCAACTGCACGAATAGTTGGGGAGTTAATACCACGATATAATTTCCTCATAACATTTTGTGAATGGGTAATAACAAATAAGAATACAACAATAATAAAGTTACGACGTCGTATGTCGGTTGTACATTACAGCGATTGAAGCGCTATCACATTTAATTATTCTCATATGTTCGAATAATCACACACATACACATACCTATATATAATGTGTATATATATATATATATAATATATATATATATATATATATATATATATATATATATATATATATATATATATATATATATATATATATATATATGTGTGTGTGTGTGTGTGTATATACAATACTATACAGGAAAACACCACGTTCACGTTCATAAGAACACTACTATCACATGACCAAGTAATTCGAGTATTATTTAATATTTATGGTATATAATGTTGGTGACATTTATTTCTAACAACATCGTTATGTTCTGTCGTCTTTTCCATCAACAATATAAACTAGTGTGTCGAGGTGGAAAAGAGAGAAGATAAAAATAAAATAGTATGAACAAGTTTCATGATACTTTCGTTGCCTACTCTACTCGACGACTATACTGGTTGAAGAACTAACATACAACAAGCACATACGATAATTTCCCTGGAGATTTCTGTAGCACCTGCCATCTAAGATCTCCCCAAGGAAGTTCTCAGTTTGGTCATTTCTCTACCAGACGTAGACAAATGGCTCGTTGAATCGCTGTGTATCGTCACCCAACAAACAAACTACACCGACGTTTCAGATATAAGCATGTCCACGAAAGTACTAAAAAGAATGAAATAGGAAGAAGAGGAATGAATGGTAAAAATTATGTTGAAGAGAAACACACTGCATATTTGAGCAATCACCTACTTTGAAAGGGGTACTTGGGTTTATTATCGTGAAACTCGTTCTGAAAAATCATGGACCCTCAAAATACATGAATATGACGGTTATGTTTTTGTTTTTCATGTTGATGTATAGCCTTCTTCTTTCGTGGGTGCAAGTATATCAGTACAGGAAAATCGAAGTGACTAATTTCGATATTCAAAAACGGAGTTTTGACGTAAGGTCGGATTTTACATTATATCTGGTTTGAATAAGAGACTAAAATCTTGACATCATTCAAATAAGTGTGGGTTACTTCTTGACTCATGGTTAGAAATGATATCTTATACATCGACTGACGTTGAACTTGAAATGCAATGCATACAAAGATGGTACATTTTAAAAGTACTTCACTGGATGGCCAAATTCATATTCATACATAAAAGTTGATTTTGATAAGCATCATTGATTTTTTTCACATCATCAATAATCAAATAAAATAAAATAAAATAGTCAATAAATAATCAATAGTCATCTTTTAAAATCTTGATGTACATCAATGATAATATTGTGACAATTATACGTATTAAATTATATTTCTTGATAAACGAATATGTTGAATGGAGAAAATTCACTGGAGACATACTATATTTGAACACAGACAAAAGTATGAGGAATACCGAGGGCCATTTCATGATACGAAAAGATCGGTGAATTTAGCAATGATCAGCTAATTAAATTATTATCATCCTTGGCTACTCATGCTATTTACACACACGTAGCTTGACTTTACTAAGTAGATAATTAATAATTCATATTTCATATGAGTAGGCTTATGTACAAAACATAAATACAATGACAGATGTGGATAATCATCAGTGATGTTTTTTTTCAAAGCTTTGGGTGTTCGAATAACAGAGAGGATAAGAAAGCTACGTCGCCCCTGTAGCTCGCGAGGTAATAAACGTATGGTACTACAAGAAAGAATGGGCAAAACGACATCAAAATATACGAATAGGGTTCGGAAACAAGAAGGGGAGAGTGAAATATAGGAGTGAAATGAAAGATAGTAAGTAGAAAGAGATGAGGAAAGTATTGATGATTTATTTATCTATTCCTTATAGAATCTAGCTATATATAAGCTTGTTGTTCTTAATTTACAACTTCGGGTATTGATATAAATAAATGAATATAAATGTATCATGCATATGAACTACTTCCAAATAACAACAGTTTCCGTATTGTCATATTGATTTTGAAAACACTCTGAACAAAAATCACTCAAAAATCAATACTTGTAAGATGAAAAAAATATGAAGAAAAGAATCTGTGGTATTTTAAGGAACTAAATCAAATCTCAGCAGAGATACTGATGATATCACGTGATTGTATTGTCAAATCATAACCGAGCTCATCTTCTTTACACGAAACCTGGCCCTTCCACGTATATATACCTTGCGGCCACCCATCAGCGTATAAACGAGCCGTATCCATCATTCCACATATTTTGTCGAAGACAAAACAATTATTGGATTTTGTATACAATCATAAATTAATAAAATAAATGAAAAATGCATAAATTAATATTCGGAGTCTCTGTTTCTTTCTTTATTCGTAGGAGCTTAAAACTAAGTTCCATACCGATTTCTGTACGTGCCACGTACGTCAGATCATAGGTCGACTGCAAATTCCAACCAATCAAGCACAACAGAAAGGATCGAGGGTGGGAGCGAACGATATTTTCCTGTCCAAGTAGATGGCCAATTTTAACTTTTGACGGCCGGCATCGGACGTGATGGGACGTTTTTCGGAAGTCGGCGGGTCAGAATAAGATCATTTGAACGTGGTTCGATCGTCGCAATTCCATTCTATTTCGATATTAGTTCAATGATGAATCATTTTTACTACACAAATTATTGTTATCAGATTAATATATCATAGAAACTAATTATTAATACTTTCATATGACTACCTATACTTATTATATTATTGCATTGAATCAGAAAAATTATTCTATAATGGAATCATTTTTACCGTTCCAGACCTATTTTCTGCCGAAAGATGCGATGGCTTGCATACCTCTAGTGACGTAAAAAAAAAATGATATACAGGAACATACACCAACGAAAATATCGTCTTACATTTTGACGGACGGCACGTGAAAAAAACGTCAAGCGAACCTTGCTTCATGATAACTAGGATACTGCATGACGTCGGTGAATGACAGACAATATTATGTGGGAAATAAAGTGAAAGAAAATTGCATCAAGTATTTCGAAACAGAGGAAGTGGTCGTGGCCTTCTTAATATTTGGGCTTTCTGTTTCTTCTTTATTGGTATTCAGTTTAAACCAAGCACTCTAATGGTACAGAGTCTAAATATATTCTTGGCAACTAGGATCTACTGACGTCGGTGAGTAGTACGGTAACAGCTGAGATTTGAGAAATACTGAGATTATCGTATATCATTAAATAATCGTTAACTGGTCATAGAATTATAGAAACGAAGCAATTGAATACATTTTCAATCTTAAAATGTGAATTGCTCATTGTTTGTTCATGTTTCGAGATAATCTATAAAACGTTTGAAACTTGCAATTGATCAAAAATAAATTTGTACAGTACATGAATGGCTTGAAACTTCTTATTTCTGGTAATATGTAGTCGAGCGGTAGCTCGACGAGAGCCAAGTCAGTGCGAAGCCTCAGCTGCACGCTCACACTGTTTACACGAAGTACTTCCAGACAGTTTTGAGCATTCTGTATCTCCGGAACTAACAAACCTAGATACCTCTAGTTTGTTAATTGTAATGGAATAAGACGCCATACACGACACGACATATCAAATTAAATATATATCTGAACAAATATTTGGAAGTTATAGCACTGTGAAAAGACTACTTTTTCCGTTTTCTTCTCCTCCTCCTCCCTCTCCTCCTCCTCCTTCCGTCGTCACCTAAGTACTCGGCTACAGGCCAAAGAAATCGTCCGATTTGTCTGATTTTTTCAGGGATTATGTAAACTCATATGAAATTGTGTCTTTCAAATATTTTATCCGGAAGTTGCCTTTGAAAACCGGAAGTAAGGTCATTTTACTCATTTTTCAAGTTTTTATTATTTTTAAAAATTATTTCTCGATATATTTCAATGACATTTCGAAAATAAGATTGTATGATTATACCAGATCGATTGTGTGCGATATTTGTCAATTAATCATTTTCAACGGGAAGAGATTGGAATAATAACTTTCAGAAATGAAGAATACTGTTGTGTCGACGAATCGTCCAATTTGTCTGATTTTCTCAGGGATTATGTGAACTCATATGAAATTGTGACTCTTGAATCTTTTAACCGGAAGTTGCTTTCAAAAACCGGAAGTAAGGTCATTTTACACTCATGTTTTACGTTTTTAATATTTAAAAAAATCATTTCACGACATATTTCAATGACATTTCGAAAATATGTTTGTATGAATATACCAGATCGATTATGTGTGCGAGATTTGTCAATTAATCATTTTTAGCCGGGATAGATTGGAATAATAACTTTCAGAAATGAAGAATACTGTCGTATCGACGGTTAAATCACGGTCACCAATGAACTATCAAAAACTCTGGGTACGGTACTTTTATCTCCGCTCGATCTATCTGAATGATCGTCACCAGACACAACAGAGAGATAATGAATGTCAAATGAAACAGCTGACATTTATAAATGATCACGTTGATACCTTATTGCCTGATAGTGCAAATTTTAGTAATGAGTGTATTTCAAGTATGGTATTTGAAGAATATTCCAACTTGACACCCATTTTGGGCCATTCAATGCTGGTATACGATAGACGAGGAAATCAATCCAGAGACACTATTTATTCGAACGAAAATTTGATGACACGGACGAAAAATATATTCTGATGCTATTGTGAACAAGCAAATGCATCGTCATTATGAAGCAACAAAAATTACTGATATCCCATGCACCAAAAATCCTGACGGGTGAAAACTTGGAGCAAAGTCCTGAAATATTTTAGCAACTACAAAAACTTCCTGATATAAAAGGTGTGAAATCGAAACTGTATGCCAAGTGCAACTTATTATTCTTTAATACGTCTGAAAATAACAGGAAAATAACTGGAAAATAACAGGAAACACTTAGCTCATTGCCCCCAAGTCCCCTCATATAACACCACCCCGAAGTGAAGTGAAGTGCATGATGCTAAGAATTGGGTAACTTCACGTTCCTGACACAGCTGGAAACGTAATATGATTCAAGAAACTTGCCCTCCCCGTCCATTTTCTATTCTAAAATGTAGTTTCCTACCAACTTGATGTCATTTAGTGGGTAGTGAGTGATTGAGAAAACTTGAATTGAGAGCCCACATTTGATTGGGGAGCACACTCTCTTGAAAAAATTAAACGTTATGAGTTCATAGAAACTAACTTACGAATATCTTGTTAGATTCCGTAATGTAGGTTTTATGAATCAAATAAAAATACTCAAATTACTTTCAAATTCAAAGCATAATTTCAAATTATTTTTATATTGTATTTTTATTCTCATTTGGAGTTATAATTCATTCTACTCCAATGAGGAAATGTATGTCCGGGTCAAAGTCAGTCTTTGGCTCCTTTCGAGCCATGAATGCAACATTTATTCAAAAAAGTGGATATTTTGATAATTTAATAACCAATAACGCGACAGAGTCTCCATGAGACCATGCGTGAATTACACATTTTCTTGACTCATATTACGTTTACCTGTGTCAGGAACGTGAAGTTACTCATTTCTTAGCATCACGCACTTCACTTCAATTCGGGGGGGTGTTATATGAGGGGACGTGGGGGGCAATAAGTGAGCCAAGTGTTTCCTGTTATTTTCCAGGCCGTATTGATGAATAATAAGTTGCACTTGGCATACAGTTTTGATCTCACACCAATTATATCAGGAAGTTTTTGTAGTTGCTAAAATATTTCAGGACTTGGCTCCAAGTTTTCACCCGTCAAGGTTTTTGCTGGGATTTACTCATACGTCTATACGTTATTACAAATTACAAGTCCCGACCCCCGACCTACGATTGTAACGGGTTCTAATCAGTGTCTCTATCTAGTGAGTCCTCGAGAAAGAAGTGAGAAACGTCGGAATCGACCGTCGGTAATAGAAGATCGTATGGTCGAAGTAATCGCGAGTTTTTCCTAATGTTGCAGTATAAATAAATAATAATAGCCAAGACTGAAACGGATATTGTTTTTGTGGATCGTAATTTATCTTGTCATCAGAAAAGAACTCAAGCGTAAATTCATTTGTAGTTATTACATTTGAACCGATTGCTTTTCATTCGAGTGGAATCGAGACGAGTGTAGTACCTCTCGACTGAAGGGGACGGCTTGAATCAATCACTTGTGTTCCAAGCTAGCTTTTAACTTTGAATAAAACAAATAAAATTACACATACTTGTTGACGGAATGCGATTTGAGTACCAGCCTCTTTTAAAACAAGTGTTGCTATATGAACGTTTTTTTTTTTTAATAATGCTGAAACTCTTGAAAATGTAATCATTGTTTTTGCTGGGCAAGCGTTATGGGGCTTGACAACTTCAAGAATAATGTTATATCTGCATGAATTAATTATTCATAAAATATGGACGAAAATCAATAAACAAAACCATCAGAACATCAATGTGCGCGTGTGATAACTTTTTTTCAATCCTTTTACACCCCGATTAAAACTGATTACATTGTTTTGAGAAATTTTAATCTCAATCTTGATGTGAAAAAACTTTCAAATTTTCTAAATATGGTCTCATGTTGGAGAAATAGTTTTAAAACAATAAATTGACCAACTACATCAACCAAGATTCATACGTGAATAAAACATTCATGTTCATTTTTCCATCCAAAAATGTTTGAACATATTCTGGGGACTCATCTACATTTCGTTGATTTTTAAATAATTTTCATTTCGAATGAGGAATTTTTTGTTCAATACTAAGTACAAAAACTTTCGAAATTGTGTATTTGTGTTATAAGTCGACCCTTTAAACTCATGCTCAACAATAATTTACTCAAAAAATACCTCATTATCATAATTGAAATATTCAAAATAGGGATAATTAATTGCATAGTGAAGCAGTAGTCCATGGTAACAATAAATCAAGAACCACGATGTACATACGTACGTTATAATATCTGTAGAGAGGTTAGTTTTTCAAAAAAGTATATTTGGAATAATATTTCGGAAAATTTCTGTAGTTTTTTTTTCAAATGAATTAGTTGACCATACTTCTCTCTTCATGTCTTCTTTAATCTTTGCATTATGAATCGTATGTAAATGTGTAATAATACACAAATACGTAATTGACAAAAAAATCTTGTAGTAGGCCTATAACTCCCAACTTTTTCACGTATTTGCGGTAAAACAATGAGACAATTCAACTTGTATTCAGTATTTTTATAGTTCTAAATAGGTTCACAGAACCATAAGTAGCTGCAGTGGATTAGATTCGTTTACAGGTACTGGGTTGAAAATTATTGTGAAACATTTAAAGAATAGGAATTACTTGACCGATTCGAAACTCTGTACATGAGTGAGCATTGAGCAGGTTGAATAATCTCATTTCAGAGGAAGAGGATCCTGAATAATTCCTCGGATTACTGTGTGTATAACTTACTCGGTCAGCTGCTACATTATTTAGGGGTAAGAATGAACGAATTTTTAAAATATCAGTGACACACAATGAAGTGAGGCTGTAGCTGCCTGCCTAGAGATCTGACTAGACAAATTTCAACATTTTTAATCGCAATCAATAATGTAATATGGTAGCCGGTAAGATAGCCTACATTACAATACATGTAGTTCAAAATTGATTCGTTTCAAAGTGACACATTTTTTCAAGAGAAAGACATAAAAAATCCAATATCAGTACATCCTAAATAGTAATTAAGTTTAAAGTTGGAGAAATTAAATAATTTTATTCAAGAGTCTCAATATTTTTCAGCAGTGCCGGACTGGCTCTCACAACCAGCCCTGGCAAAAACACAAAAAGCAGTCCTAGGGGAGGGGCAATCTGTCCAACGTAAATAATGTTTTTGTGATTTAGATATATTCTTGCATTTTCGGTTTGGCATTCTAGGTGGTTTTTCAAATGTAATGGTGCTATAGGCTGCAAGTATGATTGGTGATGTAGAAATACCAGTAATCTAATATTTAATGAAATGATGCAAATTTCAAAATGGAATTCATATAATATAATGAATATACATTTTTTTAATTACCAAATAACCGAATATTGGGCAAGGAGAAATTTGGTGTACTCTTTGATGAATTTGCTGGAATATTTGGAATGGGCAAGCTTCACAAATAGTTGAAAATAGTGCAAAAAAGGCGTAATCCATTTTCTAATCCAGTAGAATCCATTTTCGATAAGTAGGGTCAGGGTGTCCACAAATATTTTCGATCGATGATCGAGTATCACTCGGTTAAATAGGAAAGTATTGGAGAAAACACCGACGCTAATTCTTCAATATTTCACCCAGTAAATCTTTGCTCGTAGGTGAGATGTTCTGTTTGAATGTCAGTAATCACACAGTCGCAACCAACCCACTGTGAATGAATTTGAATTCAGGTGGATCATTGTTTGTTTCTTAATCAGTATCTTGGACTTCAAGGCTGTCTTTGTCGTTTTATTTATTTTCCCAAAGAAAAGTAATCAACACTTCAGCCAATGTCTAGTGTCCCACATCCAGGCAGGCATGCACCATCGCAGATTTATATTTTCCGGTACCACGAATTTGGATAATTCCAAGATGTGCTTGAATAGTGAAGTCAAATTGTTATACCCAAACAGGCGTGTGGGTCCAGCCACGCAGGGAATTTTTTGAAAAATCATGATTTTCTGTGTGTATATTGTTACTTTCAGTAGAAGTCAACATTCATGCTTATTGCTGTTATTGCAATAGTTCTGAATACAAGTTGAAGTTTGGCCTATTTTCTGTGAGGTATTACATTCCAACTACAAGCTTATCACAATTGAAAGAATATATTTCGAAATTAGATTTTTTAAACAACAAAATCATAAGAATCTCATCTTTAATGGGTTGCAACCATCTTGAAATATTTTTGTATCAAAATTTGTTTCATCAGTACCTAATAATTTATCAAAGCTATATTTACTTCAACTAGAAATTGTTTGGATAATATTTGTGAATACCATACTCAAAATACCATACCATATTCAAAATAACGAAGTATATTTAGAATGCTCGGCTATGGACATTCTAGATATCATCTTTTAGCTAAAGACTTTGGATGAGAGTGAAAAAACACTATGAACACATCGAAACATATTCACGAGCGACCGGCCTATTATGATAATCATTTTGCCAGCGGCCCACCGGGCATTGCCCAGTGGCCCAGTCCGGCACTACCCTCCAGTCATTTCTATTGCAAATACTACCCATTCGCATACAACTGAAAGAATAACAAATTAGCCCACCAGCTTTTCTGAATACCAATTCACTTATACAGATAGTTACAGGTAGGCCCTATTAACAATCGTGCAAATGTCTCATTGCCATGTCTTGGTACTTGAGATCCTGTGGAGAGTTAGAACACATGCCGGGCTCAAGCAAACTGCGGAGGGACAGGTTTCATCATGCAAAATCTTCCTTCAGAGAATATAACTTACCATTATTTCGGGACAATTAACCACTATTTGAAACAACAATTGGAATTGATCGGGAAAAAGATCGAGTAGTGTCTAGTTTTGAAATAATAACACACAAAATCTTGTGAGAATATATATCATATCAATAAAGCATTTTCATTTAATTACAGCTGCAAATGGAGAATTTGTATTCTAACATTACTCTTTATTTGCTGCTTACATCTTAGAGATGACTTCTTACTTTACTTGCGTTTTAGGTTTCACATTGGGTTCAACCATCACGTGTCATTATTTTACAGTAGTTTCATTTTAACATATCAACTCTACATTTGATACATTTACAAAGATGATTCAATATGTAAAACCAATTGATTGGATACAAAGAAAATCATTCCAACACTTTTTATAAATATTGTACATGGCCATTCTAAAAACATCTTGATAAACATTAATTATTAGCTACAATAAATTTTACTTGGCTTAGAAGTATGGTAGTATGAGACTCCTTAAGAAGTACGAGTAGTAAATACTCGTTGCAGTTAACAAGGAGAATATCGATGACAAAATTACGTAACGTTTGAGAATGGAGAAAGTGACGAGTAGGATTACGAAAGCAAGATGAGGGTAAGATCTGGGTAGGTTAGAACAAAATTACAATATGGCTCCCTACGTGAACATCGTTTACAAATGAAATAATACTAGAAATATATCAATGAAAGTATGGTGTAATAACATAATTGGAATAGCCGAATTGAGTGGTTGGCAGTTAAGCAATCTGAATTTTCAAAATGTTTTTAGATTTTTCATATTCTTTGTGACATGTTTTTTTGTCGGCTAAGCGTACATCACAATTCTTTCTTTGCCCATGGGTCTTTGGTAATATGAGTTTGTACACAAATTGTATCAATTAGTTAAAATTATTTACAAAATCAATCAAAGGGAATCATGTACATTGATTTTGAGGCAGAAACATTTTCAAAGTTGATCATGCAACATTTTATAACTAACTTCAGTAATAACATTACAACTTAACAACAAAACTGTGCAAAAAATGATGTTCAATGAGAAAAATGTACAAAGGCTACATTCTATGTACAAAATGGATAGCTTTACCAGTCTATCAGATGAATAAACAAGATAAGACAATTTATCTTAAAATATCACTAAAACCTAAATAGTAAGTTAATAATTATTAATTAATAACGTACATAATTTACACAGTCATGACCAACAGAACAATAGGTTGTATGGATAAAATGGTATGATTTCTTACATAAATGATGCCCAGAGTGAGTAAATACACAAGATTCATATTTTAAATCCTAAGGAAATATATCATGCAAATAAATATCACCGAAAAACATCAATTAATACTATACAATAGTGCAATCACTCGTGAATTGAAACTGCGCCTCCTGAATACAAAGAACACACAGGACATGTTTTATGAAAATATCACTAAAAACCGCTGAGAAGCTTTGTAAAGATGAAAGGCATAGCAAATGAAGTGGAGAAATAAATATGTAGGGTGTGTCAAGTGAGTAATTCAGCCAGCTTAATCTAGTGGAAGTGAGGTGCAGTCAAAGGTTCGATGTACTAGTCTGCGATCACACCTATCGCACTACGACAAGATAGGTACATTGCTCACTGAACAGTACATTCACTGAAACGTGGAAGGGTGAAAAGCAAGTAGAGGAAGTAGCCTTACAGGATGTTCGAAGTGGATAAACTAACATTTTAAATGAACACCAAAGACCAAAATAGCATGAAGTTTTCTTGTTGAAAGTGAATCAATTCTAATCTACAAACTGAAGCTACTATAAGAACAAAAAGACTTCTAAACAAATTAACCTCCTCCAAGTTCCAAGCTTACTATTAACAAGGGTTGATCCATCTTGAGAAACAATCTAACAGGAGAATATCTAAAACACATGACAATACAATAATTATTCAACAACAAAAAATTACTCACTCCTATCCAAACTTATCCATGATTTTCTTTCAAAACGTTCAAATTAGTTGTGGACGGTTTGTAGCATTATTTCCAACTCTATTCCAATCTAGTTACATTCTGCTTCAACAATACTGAGAGAAATAAGACTAACACTAGTTCCTTGATACCAATACTTCAGAACGAGTAGGCAATTTTAGCGTACAATATTAACGAAGGTTGGGGTAGGTTTTGAGGTTACACTAATGATATGGTCCAGAGACAAACTAAAGATTGAACCATTTCATGAAATACATTTTCCACCATCTATAATGTTTAGGTAGTTACCTTGGTCTTTTTGAGAAGATTTATACTGTTGCAAACTATATATATGAATGACAGCACTGAGGCTGACAGTTCGGATGATTCTTGGTCACCGCTAGCAAAGGTATTTGCACGGCACAAAATGAACAATCTAGACTGAATCAACCGACTCATTCTATTGACAATAATTACAACTCACAATACTACAGATTTAATTCATGATTGTAGATTTTTTGTAATTACTGCTGCTTGATCAGCCATTACAAAACCAACCATAGGTCTGGCCAATGCCACGCAAACAATGTAAAGTCTCGAGGATGAATGAGATCGGCTAACAGTTGGCTAATAGACGCAAAACAAATTTACAAAATACAAGGCAACAGATTATTTCACAACAGTCATGTAGTCTTTAAGAGATTAACCAAGCGACATTGTTGAGATGTCAGTCAAACTTGAACTTGATTCTTGCGAATGTTAACAACTATTGACAACCAGCTTATTTCCCAAAGGTATTGCAATTGTGAAACAATGGTACCTTCTGTTCCATATCAAGAATCATTAATATTATTAATATTATAATATGCTAACCATATAATTTAAATTGAAAACATTAATCAAATTAACACATTAATTATGTTACAGAGATTTATTTACCAGTAAAGCAATCATTAGAGGTGTGTTAGTCTATGTTTTAGTTTGGCTCGTGAGTCCGAGTTGAGTCTGAATGAGATTAACAAGTCTCGGGTTGAGTCCGAGTGTACCGAAATAATAAATGTAATGAACAAAAAGGTAAATATGTACTAAGCAACGCCAATCTGTTCTAAGGTTATGCTAGGTGTTGGTCAGGGGATTGACAGGGTGAGGTTTGAACCTAAGTTTTGATGTTTATTCTACACAAACCTCACCCTATGTAGCCCTAACTATCATAAACTCCCCTAAAAACCTAAGAAAGTTGACCTTTCACAACCGATAAACAGATAGGCACAGCTTGCTATACATTTACAAACGAAAGAATGGGACAGTTGGGACATAAGTACAGTTTATGGTACTTTCAGTTGAAAATCAATAATTCCATTGCAAGGTTTATCACAATATGTATTCTTCTGTACCAAAAAATCTGTTTTTCATTTTGAGAATTTGATGGAGTCAAATTGGGCTACAATAGTCCAAGTGATAAATTATTAAAATTATTAGAATGTGAAAGTGTGAATTTTGGGGTTATAAAACCGTGGCATCTTGGCATTTCATATGACTGTCCACAGAATTCGAAGTGAAAAAAAATCAAACAAAATTGGACAAAACAGAAAACAGCATCACTTATGGTGTGGATAATAACTACCAGTATCAGAACTTTAGGCATGTCTATAGTATTTTCAATCAGTTTTTCAAAGTTGTTATTCAAGTCTAAGGAGCTAACATTTTGATTCCCCAGAAAGCTTTGCAGAAAGCGCTTTACTTTCTGAACTTACCAACCAATGAGATTGCTCATTGAGAAGCAGCTAATGAGAAGAAAGCACTCAAATGTTGAAATAGGCGGCAGATTTAAAGACTCGACTTCGACTAGCAAATCGAGTCTAAAATATTTTCAACAAGTCCGAGTTCGATTCGGGCAGACACTCAGACTCCAAATTAGATAAGACTCACACACCCCTAGCAATCATATAGCATAGCATACAGTATAGTATTCATAGCCTAGGAGGCAAAATCAATGTCCACACCAGTCAATTGAATGCACACAAGTTGGAACCCTGAATGAAACTGACCAATTTGTAATACATTGTTGATACAAATTATAAATTTGTGAATGGTTAAATGCAAATTTGCAAGTAATTGCGAATATGTGTTGTCAGAAAATGTACATATAAATATGATACAATATTTACATTCATACCTAATACTTAGATAGATATCTAGGAAAGCCAAAGAATGCAAGATTACTGATGGAAAGAGTTACATGTCGTGCCTTGCTAGGTGATTTGGTGATACACAATATTAGTTGGTAGTATGTGTTCATTAGAATAATATGGTCATGAGAATACCACACTACACGAAATCAAGTACTGCGATTGATTTGTATTTTGTAAATGGTCCAAATTCCCTGTCCTATATTCCAATCTATTGAAAGTTATTGTCAGCTCTCATCCCTAATGGTATATTCAACAGAACCACAAACTTAAGCAAATTTGTTCATGTAATATATATATATATATATATATATATATATATATATATATATATATATATATATATATATATATATATATATATATATATATATATATATATATATATATATATATATATATATATATATATATATATATATATATATATATATATATATATATATATATATATATATATATATATATATATATATATATATATATATATATATATATATATATATATATATATATATATATATATATATATATATATATATATATATATATATATATATATATATATATATATATATATATATATATATATATATATATATATATATATATATATATATATATATATATATATATATATATATATATATATATATATATATATATATATATATATATATATATATATATATATATATATATATATATATATATATATATATATATATATATATATATATATATATATATATATATATATATATATATATATATATAATATATATATATATATATATATATATATATATATATATATATTAT
>OZ023335.1:9555132-9595132 GCA_964007535.1 Brachyptera risi
ATATTTTATATAGCCTATTAGACTCAAATTGAGTCTTACAAGATCTTTTTCTTGCCCTCCCCCTCCCCCCTTACCCTCCTGGTCCAAAAGTTGAGGGGGCAATGCCCCCTCTGCCTCCCCCCCACCCCACGGTTCCGACGCCAATGTATTTATATTATATATATTTATATATATATATATATATATATATATATATATATATATATATATATATGTATATATATATGTATATATATATATATATATATATATATATATATATATATATAAATATATATATATATATATATATATATATATATATACATATATATATATATATATATATATATATATATATATATATATATATACATATATAAATATATATATATATATATATATATATATATATATATATATATATATCCATATATACATTCAAATGATCATTATGGTATGAAGGTATACAGGCACGTACATTGACAGTGAAGGCTGTTTGCGCCGGAAAAATATTAGGAATGCTTTGGACAAGTTTCCAAACTACATTATTCGGAACTAACGGAACACTAAACACTCTTTTCCTCCCCCCCCCCCCCCCCCCCCCCTCCAAGACTCTGGCACTCGGTAGCAACCACAGTTCTAACACTTCTGCATACCGCTTAAACACCGCTTGAACACATGGCTCTTTGTTCACAAAAAAAGAGGGACATGCAACATTCAATCAAGTTGACTCAACCAATGTGTTTGGGTGGATTATGTTGTGCTGAGAGGGTCAGTGATCAATATGATATGAGCAGACTGCTTATAGTTGCAACATTATCAATGGTAACCTAAAGATGGTAAATGAGACGATAAAATACATTCAAATGAAGAGTAGATAGCATAGTTGAGATTTAAAAAAAAATGCATCACCCGGGTAATGATGACGGGTACCCGACTCCAAAAATTGCTACCCACCGACATCCCTAATATATATATATATATATATATATATATATATATATATATATATATATATATATATATATATATATATATATATATATATATATTTATATATATATATATATATATATATATATATATATATATATATATATATATATATTTATATATATATATTTATATATATATATATATATATATATTTATATATATATATATATACATATATATATATATATATATATATATATATATATATATATATATATATATATATATATATATAAATATATATATATATATATATATATATATATATATATATATATATATATATATATATATATATATTTATATATATATATATATATATATATATATATATATATATATATATATATATATATTTATATATATATATTTATATATATATATATATATATATATATATATATATATATATATATATATATATATATATATATATACATATATATATATATATATATATATATATATATATATATATATATATATATATATATATATATATATATAAATATATATATATATATATATATATATATATATATATATATATATATATATATATATATATATATATATATATATATATAGGGTGAATTAATTTCTACGGTGAAACCACGTACTTGAAAATTTGCTTCTCGACGTTTCGACGGTATTTCACCCGTCATCCTCAGGAGTGTAGTTCGGTGAAAGCTCAGTCAACTAATTAGTTGACTGAGCTTTCACCGAACTACACTCCTGACGATGACGGGTGAAATTCCGTCGAAACGTCGAGACGCAAATTTTCAAGTACGTGGTTTCACCGTAGAAATTAGTTCACCATCTAATATTGGCCACGAGAATCTACGTGAACATATATATATATATATATATATATATATATATATATATATATATATATATATACACCGGTATATATATATATATATATATATATATATATATATATATATATATATATATATATATATATATATATATATATATATACATATATATATATGGTACAATTTCTTGACAAGTGTGGGGTTCTTGATAAGTTCAATAAGTGTAAGTGTTCATTTCCACTCTCCATATATCACTCCATAGTCCATAATGTTAATATTGAATTGACATCACGTGTCTGTATAGCGACACGCCTCCTTCAGCCGGCGTGGAGTTCAGTTACTGTGCGGTTCTACGTATGTGCGTATGTAACAATAAACAATGCTGAGATTCAGAATCTGAGAAGGATATTGATAATCATATCATCCGACCCCTCCTTCCTTTCCTCCTTCACCTCATCATTTTCAATTTCCACATGTCAAAATATTGGATTCACAATTGATAAACTTTTTTGAATATGATTCCATCATCTTTTATCTATTCATTTCAATGCTGATCGAATACCTCACCAATGGCTAGATTAAATGGGGTTACGAGTAAGCAGGACACGATGAAACGATGAAGTGATGAGACGTTTACAAGAACCCATGGGCTTAACTTATGCAGGGTCCTATACGTAACTTCAGTTTCTAACACTGTGCGCGTTCAATTATATATTTGTATTCATATTTCAAATTATTATAATATCAATTCAATATTGTATAATCATTCTGTGTCCTCGAGGCATTTGCACATAGGCATCATGATCTGTAAATTTTGATTAAATTTTCTCTCTCTACATATTGATCTCGATAGACTTCTTACAGACACTCTTTACCTGCCAAAACTATCTCGTATACCTTGCGTGGGTCAGCATAACCCATTCAAATGAATACATCATTAATACAGCAGGAGTGGCTATAATCGGGGTCAGTCCAATTATAGTGTTGTTTGAACATACGTAGTTATCAACACAATCCTCATTAGGGCAGTCCACATACAATTAAGCTAGTGACGTGTGCAATAAAGTGATGTAAATTAAACTTTACAAATCCATACATCAAATTCACATAGACCCATTCTTCTCATATTCATATCGAGTTTAACGATACGATGGGATGATAAATGAGATCTATTGGCGTCGGATGGATGAATAATGAGATGAGAGGAAGGTTTCTTAGGTGATGAGAAGGATAGTGGGAAGGAAGCGGCCATGGCCTGTATTGTGGGAACCGTCCCGGCAAATTAGCCTAGACTGCAGAAGGGAAACCACGAAAGAAACTTGTAGGGATGGACGGTGGAGGGGATCGAACCGAGGCCAGATATGCCCCTCACCTCCCGAATCACATGAAGCGAGCGCGTTAGTATAACTGGAGGCTTATTCTGAAAATATCCGTCGATTTTCATGCAATCGAATCCGTTTCTATTCCGCTCCAATATAGATTAGATTAGATTAGATTAGATTAGATTAGATTGCTTTATTAATCCACAGAATGTTTCAATTAAAAAAAACGAAAAATATATGGCAAGTCAATTTACATCATTATAGTTTGTTCTATACAATGTATAGAAAAATACACATGAATAATCTGGATTGTAGTACATACAAACAAAACAGAACATCTAAAACATAGGATAAAATTAACAAACACTGTTAATATAAAGTAGAACTCAGTCATTATACATTAAAACCGTCATGCTATATACTGGATCGGTAATAATAAAATCTTTCAGTTGTTGTTCGAACACCTTCATATTCTTTTGCGTTTTCAATTTGTCAGGTAAATTATTAAAAAGGACCGTGCCCTTATACAAGCAGTCTTGTTCGTACATTACTGTGTTATGTGTGCATCCTGGATATATATTATTTCTACCACGTGTATTGTATTGGTGTAAGTCCGAGCTCAGGCCAACATTTTCCAAACGTTTCCTGATGAAGATTACCAGTTCAAATATATATAAGCCAAACATTGTCATTATTTTAAAATCTTTAAAAAGTCCTTTACATGAAAATCGTCCCTTCTTGAATGAATGAATGAATATCAGGGTTTTAAGGCGCATCGACAGCGAGGTCATTTAGCGCCTGTCGAAATAAGTTGCAACAAAAGGTGAGAAGTGTTATATAAAGGTCTTCTTGTTGTATAAAATTCGCAGTAATTTTTTTGTGTAGTCGAAAACTTCTTTGATTTACACTCATATTACCCCAGTAAATAATTCCATATCTCATAATTGATTCGAAATAACCGTGATGAACATCCTTAATTAATTCTAATTACATATGCATTTTAATTATTCTTATAGCATAGCAAGCCTTGTTCAATTTTTTCTCTAATTCATGTACATGGGTTCTCCAATTAATATTTTGGTCCATTGTTACTTCTGAAAAATCTGTTACTTGCACAATTCCTATCTCATCTATACCATTGAATACTGGTGGCATAATTACGTCACAACAATTTCTGTGAGCGTTGTTAAATTTGATGAGCTTAGTTTTTGAATTATTTATATATTACTAGGCAAACGCGTTATGTGTTTCCGCGTTGATGGATGAGCTGGAACATATCAACTTATCTTTGGATTGATTATATATATATATATATATATATATATATATATATATATATATATATATATATATATATATATATATATATATATATATATACATATATATATATATATATATATATATATATATATATATATATATATATATATATATATATATATATATTTATATATATATATATATATATATATATATATATATATATATATATATATATATATATATATATATATATATATATATACACCTTGAGATCCAAACCATTACATCACTGCCATCTTATTTTCCATTGATAATTCATATGATAATAAAGAAGGCTTTGTTCCAATCGTTTACAATCAAGTGGTGACACTTGTTGCTTTGATTTAATAGGTATCTTAATAGCTTTGAATAATTAACACAAATAACACTAGGCAAACGCGTTATGTGTTTCCGCGTTGATGGATGAGCTGGAACATATCAACTTATCTTTGGATTGGTTATTATATATACCGGTATATATACACCTTGAGATCCAAACCATTACATCACTGCCATCTTATTTTCCATTAATAATTGGATGAGCGAAGCGAAGACTCAATTACACTATACCGAAAAAAAAGTGCCTGTTTTTTTTTTTTTTTTTTTTTTTTTTTTTTTTTTTTTTTTTTTTTTTTTGTTTTTTTGTTCGCGCTCCACAGGTCGGACAAAAATTCAAAATCAGTTGAAACTTGGCACACACATGAACCCCTATCTGACTTGATGCTGTATAGTTTTGAGGCGCGATCGGTTCAACATCTTCTGAGAAAACTCATTCCAAAGTTTTCAAAAATCCCATTAGAATAAGCCAGAGGAAAACATTCGTGAAAAATATTTCATCTGAGAGGATTCAAATTCTCAGAGAATTTCAATCTGATAATGATACACATTATTCCGAACTTTTACTCAAATCGGATCAGCCGTTTCGATGTAAAAAAATATATAATGTTATTTGTGTCAATTTTTTAAAGCTATTAAGATACCTATTAAATCAAAGCAACAAGTGTCACCACTTGATTGTAAACGATTAAAACAAAGCCTTCTTTATTATTATATAAATTATTAATGTAAAATAAGATGGCAGTGATGTAATGGTTTGAATCTCAAGGTGTATATAATAACTATAATAACTAATAACATATATAATAACCAATCCAAAGATAAGTTGATATGTTCCAGCTCATCCATCAACGCGGAAACACATAACGCGTTTGCCTAGTTTATATAATAATAAAGAAGGCTTTGTTTTAATCGTTTACAATCAAGTGGTGACACTTGTTGCTTTGATTTAATAGGTATCTTAATAGCTTTGAATAATTGACACAAATAACATTATATATTTTTTTACATCGAAACGGCTGATCCGATTTGAGTAAAAGTTCGGAATAATGTGTATCATTATCAGATTGAAATTCCCTGAGAATTTGAATCCTCTCAGATGAAATATTTTTCACGAATGTTTTCCTCTGGCTTATTCTAATGGGATTTTTGAAAACTTTGGAATGAGTTTTCTCAGAAGTTGTTAAACCGATCGCGCCTCAAAACTATACAGCATCAAGTCAGATAGGGGTTCATGTGTGTGCCAAGTTTCAACTGATTTTGAATTTTTGTCTGACCTGTGGAGCGCGAACAAAAAAACAAAAAAAAAAAAAAAAAAAGAAACAAAAAAAAAAAAAACAGGCACTTTTTTTTCGGTATAGTGTAATTGAGTCTTCGCTTCGCTCATCCAATTATTATTCACATATTTAATTTTAATTATATATATAATTATATATTATTCATATCATTTATATATTATATATTATTTATATTATTTATATATTATATATTATTTATATTATACATATATATATATATATATATATATATATATATATATATTTATATATATATATATATATATATATATATATATATATCCGATTTCGCTGTATATCCGTCGATTTCCATGACGACCGAAACGGATTCGATGGCTATGGGCCGGAAAAGAAATATCATTCCTAATACGAATACAGCCGCATCGCTTTCAAAGCGGTCGCTTCCATTTCCATATGATCGAAATCCAGTTTCAAAATGAGCCTCCTGTGCTGGTTCTTAAAAATTATTCATCAAAATATTCGGGAACTTCGAATTAAAAATAGATCTGGATAATGTATGATTTTACTCCGTTGAATATTGAGCATTTTCATCAGGACGGTCTAGTTGGCTTACACCTCAGTGCAAGAGTTGTGTTATTTCACCCTGACCGATCAAAGTTTACTATAGGCCTTTATCACAGCACTAACTTACTGGAGTGTTACCAAGGCACAATCGTACTCGTGCGATGAAGGCGCGAACCACCCGTGCGCTAGTGTTGTAGGATGGGATAGACGGGCGAGCTTACCTTTCGTCCCTCGTAGGTTCGAATCTATAATTATATACACGCTGCACGCACGTGGTGTTGACTAGGTCGGGATTATAAATGGTATTTCAAGAGATTTAATTGATCAATTTTGAAAGTAGAACTTCGGTGCAATAATGAAAATCCATCCTGACTTGGTTTTTCGTGGTTTCCCACAGTCCTCGAAGCAAATGCTTGGATAAAGTACTAATTGGCCACGACCTTTAATTAGTCGAGTTATGAGCCTACTTATAACATTATAGGCCTATCACTCATTTATTTTGTCCATTTTGTATGATAAACTTTACATTTGCTGTTAATGGAAAGAAGTGATCATCTCATAATAGACTTAGTTCAAAGTGAAAGATATCAACATTCGTGTATTTGAACTGAAAGACTTTTATCTATACGGCGGAAAGTTATGGTCACAAACAGCGCAGTCCTGGTGTTGAAGTTCATTAATTTCAAGTAATCAAAATGGGGTGGTGAGATCGCCCTTGTGGTGCCCCGTTCAAACGATCCTATCTTTCATCCATAGCCTTAATTGGGGAACAATGATTTTGTATCAAGTTACGATGTTATTGAAAAAAAAAAAATAATAATAATAATAATAATGGAAATAATATTTAGTAATATAATATTCAAGTCAATCAGAATTATATTACTTTCGCACTTCGAGAATGATTCAATCTGATAACCAGGGCCGTGCATTCCAGGTATGCGGGGTATGCGGCGCATACCCAATCATAATTACACATTACACATCCAATTGAATTGTGTTCTCTGAGATTATCTAGTGAATTGTGTTCGAAATTGCGGGTCAATATTTTCGGTTAAGAGTATAGTTTTGCTAACTGCAAGCGCAAGAATAAGAGTAACTCGTGTTGGGTATGCCGTGAAAACATCGCATCGCCAGGGTAGCGAAGGAGTGGATTACACGCGCAGATTTACCCTTCTAGCCTAGACTCAATGGACTCATCAAGCGGGGGAGACATCGCGAAAAGGTAGGCTTGGTATGCGATGAAATGATCGCATGCCGTGGATTTTTCTCTAGGACACATCACGTACAGCAGTCTTAGGCCAGGCCTAGTCACTTATGAACTTTGAGGCTTTAGGTATTGTATTTGTAGGTTAAAAATGAGAGTAATCATAAATGTAAACGTATGAAGTTTGGTGATTCATGAACAAGTGAGCCAAGTTCATATTGAACACTGAACAGATTGTATTAAATTAATCATCATTAAATTCAGTGTTTTTCAATTCTCCTATTAGTATGGAAGTAACCGTCGACCACATAGAGGTGACCCCAGTTACTGTGGCTAATCTCCAGCTAGCCACTACTACATTGATAAAAATAATAATCAACGTTATGACGTGTAAATCAAAACAAAACAGTGTATCAAAAACAGTAACACATGCGAGACCGAACACGCGCAAAAGGCTAGCTCGCTAGGCCTACCACTATACGCTACCGGTGAGATTGGAAATAGAAGCACAAAATCACATTCACAGTGAGTGAGTGAGTGAGTCCATTGGTCACTCTTAATTTTATCATGTGTTGTGACGGCAATTAAATAAAGATGTGTTTCGTAGCGAAATTAACATTTTGTCAAAGTGCAAAGCAACCATGCAATAATGAATGTCGATTATTTCAGGAAAAGTGGAGAAATATGTACTTTTTTTTTACCTACTTCCAGGGCAAATCGGTCTGTTGTCAGTGATATTGCATTTGAAAAAATTAAAATACTCTGAGCAAAAGTCTACCATAAAAAATGTAATTTTTTTTTCCCTTTGTTTTTCCATCTGAATCCATTCATACGTTCCATCAAAGGTCAACAAAATACACCTAAAATTATGGTTTGAAAAAAATTCCCTGCGGGGCTAAAATGAGGGGCCTTGCCCCCCAAACCCCCCGCGGGTCACCGGCTTCGCACATACTACCTCTTAAGAGTAGCATACCCAGCAAAATAATCACCGCACGCCGCTGCTGATAACATTATTGCTTCTTTGAGACAGTTCGAGTTATCTTGTATAACTAATCAAATAATTAAATATCGATATTAGGCCTATATGAAATTGGAATGGAATGGCTCAACTGAAGGTACGTTCATAAAGCCACAGCAGCACGAATTTGTCGGGCCGTCAAAATGAACGAGCCAATCGAACACTTGCCGTTATGATCGATCGGATGCAAAAGTTTTTCGTCTGGCCCAGGTATAGCATTGATATAAGCCTGAGGGGTAGGCAACTTGTCAAGCCTCAAACGTGATTATCAGCTATACTACCATACACAAAAATATGTCCACTCAAGTCCCCTCCCCTACCCACCGGCCCACCAGCAACCCCATACGTCTACTACTATATATTACTTGCAAATAAACTATACACATTTACTCGCTGATATTGGTTATACTATCCCATCAATTATGGCATATAATAATAGTAAAACATCCAAATACTTGCAAAATTGATGATGATAATCATGATATCATTGTATTTATTATATTATCTCTTATCTCTTGATTATTTCTGTATATTTTTCCCTCTGAACTTCAATTACTACTTCTTATACATAGTGAATTAGTTAATTGAAAACAAAAGAATGCAAATAAGTCTTATACACCAATGCATCTATATTGTCTCAGAATGAGAGTTGTAGGAAATCACAGGCGCACGCACAGCAAGCCAAACATAAAACACGATTCATAAAATGAATTTCAATAAAGTCCTGAGAAAACGCTATAGCTGAACTAAGTTGTCAGGCAAGCCATTTGAAAAAGGAGTATATTGTGATAAAATATATATAAACTCGAATTCATTCAATTACACTTTCCTTTATCCAATATGTTCAAAAAAGACTCATGGAACATGTATAAGAATACCCTCTCAGTAAACTTCAAGAATTCATGTTTATAGGATCGACAATTTATTCTGTGTTACTAAAAGTTACGGAGATTTTCTTTTTTCATGACAAAAATTAGTGAATGTTTGAGTCAATCGATTAATCCTTATAGAGCCAGCGTGAACATTATGTTACAAAAAAAAGCAGAATGAAGAATTATATATCACAATGTTTGACTGCACCTTAGACAGATTTGCAGGGTGCACTTTCGCCACATATATCTCGAGAACCACATAACTACGGAATTGCGGTATCCAAATTATTGGTTTTCATGGCTTAATTCCCGGTTATCGAATGATAGTAGAAATAAATCACAAACGCACATCCTTAAGTTCAACCTGGCTTATCAATATTTAAAATCCTGACTCGCCTGTAAATTAACAGTTTTCTTATTTTCCTTGACGAAAATGTGTAATGTAACTACATTTTGTTTCAATTTTAAAAAAGTGAAACTCCCCTGTCTAGCGGTGGTTACTGAACTCTTTTAATATCATCCCTTTTCCACTTTTAAACCCAAAAAAAACTTTCCAACTCACATTAAACTTGGGTCGAGCATTTCGATGAGAAACATTCTCAGCTAAGATGCGCGCTCTCAATATAATAACACATGTATTATATATATGAATATCTTTATTCAAGACTCTGTCTTATATTAAAGATTGCAAAAACACACAGAATAAAAATCAATTAATTGAAATATAAAAAATCATCAATGATAACATTTAGAGAGAATAACAAGATAAATTTAATAGGATTAGACATATAGATTTATAAATATTAAGATATTCAATCATTCTTTTGATTTCATAATAACTATTCTGAATTATTAGGTTGACTTTATGGTGATATTTTCATGGAAAAAATCATTTTCTGATTCAATTTGGTTACCCTAACATATAATATTTTTTGTATTATATGAATTCGACATTTGGGATTAAACAAGCAGCTACATTTTCAAATGAAAGAATACAAAAATTGATTGGATCAGTAGTTGGCACTCAAACAAAATCAGTACATTTTATTAATTATTTATCGATTATTGATTACTAGTGAATTTTAATAATTAGAGCCTACCATAATAAACTAAATGATGATTTTAAATATGATCATACAGGTCTACACAAAAGTGATAGGCCTAAAAGTGATACCAATAAGAAGGAGACAAAAATCGCAAGATTATTTGCATAGTTTCCGAGTAATTTTTAGGTATTTCAATTATTTATCGAGGTTTTTCATGAAAATAATTCGTCTGTGGGTTAATTCAATGAACGTAATGTAGCTGGAATTGGTACAAATTGTTATATATTATCTCGGTTATCAGTAAACCATGTTGCCAAAATACTTGCCAAACTACTTTTGGGAAAGGAACGGTTCTGATGCCATATCGTTCATTAAAGGGTAGAACGAGCAAAACAAGATTTACAATTTTTGTAGTATATCGGTCTATATCAAGGACACGATATGCTTTCAGAAATCTGATCAGCTATTTAAGAAACAAAAGAACACTATATTTTCATATATTTGCTCTTTTTACAACGCAAAATATGGCATACGTAATACGCTATATATGCGTTGTAAGATGAACGAGAAAAAAACGTCCAGTGGTACCAAAATAGTACTTTTTATTCTTTTTGTTCGATATGGCTGACCCGATCGAATTGAAAATTGGTAGAAAATGTATCACAGATCAAAATGTATATGAACTTCACCTTTTTTTTTTAAATACAAATATTTCCGATTTTTGCAGTCATGTGACATATGTGACGTTATTTTTGAAGTTCCAAAATATCTTTTTCAAAGTCAAAAAAAAAATGGTGTCAAATTGAATCTTCGCTACACACATCTTAACCAACTTCGAAAACGTCGCATTGTATCGTTTCAAGAATGAGCGATAATGATGTATGCCTATAGAATTTGTTTTTCATTCTTTCCTGTTCAGATACTCAACCGACTGAACTCACACTAGAGTCTCCATATAATATTGGTATTTGTTTTTATATATTTACTCTACTTCACATTTTACTTAGCTTAGGCTAAATTAACCACTTGGCTAAATAAACATGCTATTATTCACCTCAGATTCATAAGAGCTCAATCTAGAATATGAAACAACTCCTTTACTAAAAGGATGTAGGAAATAAATACATGTTAGGATGATGGTAAAAATTAAAAGAGTGTATATTTAATCCATGTTTCAACTTTAGGTAACACACTTTTTCACTATAAGATACATTCATGGCGTATTACAATTGTGTTTAGATAACATGTGTATATATATATATATATATATATATATATATATATATATATATATATATATATATATTTATTTAATGCAATTATATAATAACAATCAACAAAATCTATTTATACAGAATGTATGAAGCCTACTTGGCTAAATAAATGAATAGCATAAGTAAACTGTGCTGCAGTTTTGAAGCGTATATTGGTTAATTTGACTAGGAATTGACAAAAAAACGAGCCCCGATTTTTTTCAGTATGTCAAATTGAATCCTCGTTGAAGCTCGTCTAAATACAAAGTATTCAAGTATGCACTGGGTTTCGCGACAAATTATTTCACAATGCTGATTCTTCTGGTAAATATTCGGTTCTCAATATATCCCAATATCCTATTTTTCAGTTGCCCGAAATAAAGTATTTACAAAAAGTTTCGTGTCGATCCCTGATTCCTTCCAACCTGTGTTACGCAAATAAAAAAAAAGAAAACAGACGCGCGAGATCCATGAGCGTTAAATGAAGAGACTTCGCTTACGCACGTCTAATGAATAGTTTATTATTTTTAAGTCGAAGTCTTGTTTTATATGTGGAATTTGAAGTGCACCTTATATACCGGTACCAAGATGCGTTGAGGGTTGCGTTTGCCCGTTGAAGATGATGTCTTCACTTCATATCCCTTCAATGTTCAGAATATATTTATATTATATATATATATATATATATATATATATATATATATATATATATATATATATATATATATATATATATATATATATATTAATAACATCGAAGATACAAAATCATTGTTTCCCAATTGAAGCTGTTTTCAAATACATTTTCATTCCAATATCTCGCTTATCTTACAACGCATTTGCTAGTAACAAACAAGAGAAAACATTCGTTTTCAAAATATGGTCCGATTCACGGTCAACGTTTAAAGTGCTATTGACCGTGCGTAGGGATAAGTGGTGATAGAAGGAACTAACGTTACGTTCAAGGCCGGCTCACTGTCATCAAGTTTGCCAGCCTATCAGCCGTTTCTACAAAACACCACTAGATGGGGCAGCGATCCATATTACACAGAAAAGTCATCACGGTATGGTACGTGTTTTCAAGATAAGTGAAGGCACCATCTCCCGGTCGCAAACAAACGCAACCCTCAATGCATCTTGACCGGTACCTAGTATCGCGTAACGTCACCCTGATTCTCTATAACTAATCTAAGACGATTAGGCATCGAGTTCACTAACCTATCACAATAGCCCGCTCTTTGCTGCATCCTATCCCAAGCATGCTCCGCATGCTCCCGAAGGGTGATGGCGTTGGCTCTATTGGGAGGGTCCCAACTCCTAACCATTTCCCCCCACAAATTCTCAATTGGGTTGAAGTCTGGAGATTTTGGAGGCCATTGAATTCTGACAATATCCGGATGGTCAGCGATCCAGCGGTTTACCATTCGAGAGGTATGCACACCGCTATTATCCTGCACTAAGTGAATGGCTGCTGGTTCTGGATATAAGACCCGAACAGTAGGCAGCATCTCGTTCTCTAAAATATCGCAATATTCAATAGAGTTCATTCGGTCGCTTACTCTCACCAGACTGCCAGGACACGCCGACGACATCCATCCCCAGTAGGCGACGCTTATCCTCCCACTTCGGTCACGCCTGGCAATGTGCTCCAGCTGGTAACGTGTGCCTCGTGGACGCCAAAGAGGAACCCGTGAATCTCTCATAGAGGAGAACGTCTTCTCGTCAGTGAAAATCACTGAGTCCCAGAAGTTCACGGGCTCGTCCACGTAACGGAGGGCAAAAGCTAAGCGGACCCGCTTATGCTCCTCTGTTAGGCCTAGTTTCACAGCCGGAGTATAACTGTGGTATGCGGCAGTGTGGAGGCGTCGTCGTATCGTAAATACGGAGCAGTTAGCGTGAATTTGGTCCTGGATGGCAACCGCCGAACACTGTGGAGTGGCTTGAATAGCTGCCACTATAGCAGCGTCCTGCTGTGGCGTCGTGGCGTGGGGTCGACCAGATCTAGGACGAGTCACCAACCCTTCTTCTCCCTCAGCCTCAAACCGACGTATCCAGTTGCGAACAGTGTCCGCATGGCATCCAACCTCATTGGCAATCTCATTACTTGGTCGCCCCGCCGCCCACATTCCTATTATGCGGCCTCTTACTGATGTCTTGGTCTCCAAGTCTCCCACATTTTTAGGCATCTTAAAAGAATGAGGAAATGTTCTCTTAATTCATACCGATATACTTGTATCAAATACGTCTCAATACGCAGGTCCACGTATCACTTTCCGAAGACCCTTGTATATATCTCACATGCGGTTTTAATTAATTATCAAGTTCAGAGTTATCTAATATAGCTTTTGGTTAGTTTATTTTTGATTGTATGACTGAAGAGGTAAATTCTCTAAAAAATATAATTACACTCTCTATAATATGTGTGCTTTCATTTTCAACATGTGCAATGTTAAAGAAATGTTTCGATTTTAAAAATTTAATTTCTTCATTATCAGAGAAAATTGTAATGTTATATTGTTCAAGCAATAATTATAATTATTCAGCACTTACCTTATTTTTGGTATGTAGGCCTATAATAACTCTCGATTCACCAATAAGGGAATAAATCTTTCTCCAATATTTAAATTACTGGTGGGTAAGGTCACAATAATGCCACAGAACACACTGCCAGAGTCAACGTATCTTCAACTAAGCCAGGCCCGTTTTATATTTTCATATGTTCCAATGTTTATTATTTATTTATGATTCATCTATTTCGTTGTGACGGAAATTTGCACAACCAAGCAAAACACGTATCAGATTGACAGGATGTATGACAGGTTATTTTTATTAGGTGTTTTGGATGGTGGGAAGGAGTCGGTCGTGGCCTGTTATTAAGGAACCATCTCAGTATTGATCTAAAGACAGAGGGAAACCACGAAAAACCCCTGTCAGGATGGTTGACCATGGCGGGAATCGAACCCCGTCTCCCGAATATCGTTTTTGTTTTTTTCTTTGTTTTTGTTTTTTTAATCACATCGAAACTTGATACGGAATCATTATCCCCAATTAAGGCTATGGATAAAAAGTAGGATCGTTTGAACGGGGACCACAAGGGCGATCTAGACTTTGGTGTGCGTACTATAATAAATAAAATAGAAAATCTGAATACTCGTTTAGTTCAAAGTGGAAGATATCAAACATTCGTGTGTTTATACTGAAAGACTTTTATCTACCGCGAAAAAATATGGTCACAGACAGCGCAGTCCTGGTGTTGAAGTTCATTAGTTTCAAATAATTGAAATGGGGTGGTAAGATCGCCCTTGTGGTGCCCCGTCCAAACGATCCTATCTTTCATCCACAGCCTTAATTGGGAAACAATGATTTTGTATCAAGTTTCGATGTTGTTTTAACAAAATCATAAATAGGTGTGACTTCATTCATGAATTACTGAGTTTACTATTAAAAAATGCATGAAAATTTCCCCGTAAGTTGAAAGTTTCTGAAAGGTAATTTCATTCTCATTGTTTAAGGAATTAGGTTATTAAATATCACACTGTTCTTAATGGCTATAACGATACGGGATTGAATGTTGAATTCAAATCACTGTTCTTCTTGAAAAACAGTTTTGATGTTATGGGCTGTTTTAAATTGTTATCAAAAACTACACAACAACATTTAAAATATTGTTAAATGTGTGTTGTTGTATTGTTGTGTGAAAATTAGTTCGATCAAGAGAATTATTGAATGAACTTATATTTTAAATCTCATGATACTTTTTTTTTTTTTTTTAATAACATCGAAACTTGATACAAAATCATTGTTCCCCAATTAAGGCTATGGATGAAAGATAGGATCGTTTGGACGGGGCACCACAAGGGCGATCTTACCACCCCATTTTGATTATTTAAAACTAATGGTCTTCAACACCAGGACTGCGCTGTCTGTGACCATAATTTTTCGCAGTAGATAAAAGTCTTTCAGTATAAACACACGAATGTTGATATCTTCCACTTTGAACTAAGTCTCTTGGGCAATGATTAATAATTACTTCTTTCCCTTGACAGCAGATGTAAAATTGATCATTATACAAAAAGCACAAATTAAATTAGTGATAGGCCTATAATGTTATAATTAGGACTATCGCTCTACTAATTAATGGTCGTGGCCAATTAGTACTTCATCCAAGCATTTGCTTCGAGGACTGTGGGAAACCACGAAAAACCACGTCAGGATGGATAAAAAAAGGTGTTTGTTGGTCTTGAGCTTTTTCTTCCAACTTCTTCTCTTCTTTTCTTCTCTTCTTGTTGTGTTTGATATATATTTTTTTTTCTTCTTACTTCTTTTTTCTTTCTCTTTTTTTCTCTCTTTCTCTTTTTTTCCCCTCTCTTTTCCTTTATTCATTCATTCATTTCTTCTCCTCATTCCATTTCATTTTTTTACTTCATCTTCCTTTTGTCTTTCATTCATTAATTCATTTATTTTTATTTTTATTCTTTTTCATTTTTTTTATTTTCTTTTTTTTTCTTCTTTTTTTATGTAAATTTTTTTTTTTCTTTCTCTCTTCTCTCTTTTTTTTCTTTCTTCATTTCATTTTTCTTCATTTTCCTTCATTTTTTTTATTATTATTATTTTTTTTTTTTTCATTTTTATTTTCATTTTTTTTCATTTTTTTTTTTTTTTTTTTTTATCATTTTATTTTTTCTTTTTCTTTCTTTCTTTTCATTTTTTTTTCTTTTTTTTTTTTTTTTTTTTTCATTTCATTCATTCTAGTTATTGTATTTGATTATTATTCAACCCTTTTTTCTTTCTTTTCTTGTTTTTTCTTGTTTTTTCTTTTCTTTTTCTCTTTTTTTCTTTTTCTGATTTTCTCAATATTGAATGCTTGTGAATTCTTGGACGTCTATATATATATATATATATATATATATATATATATATTTATATATATATATATATATATATATATATATATGTATATATGTATATATATATATATGTATATATGTATATATATATATATATGTCTATATATATATATATATATATATATATATATATCATGATACTACGAAGACTCCATCAAAAGGTGAGCGTTAGTATGAATTTAATTATTTTTTCATTATATATTCTTTTGTGAGGAGGGGAAATCCTGCATAAGATCCCTGCGGGTTTAATTGCGAGGAGTGTCGGATTCTTACCGACTAAAACCTCTCCTCGTTTTGGGGTGACACCGACAGCGTGATCATTTGATCACACTTCTTTCTATTCATTCATTCTTCTAATCTGTATTCCAATTTTCGCTACATGAAATTATAAATTATTTTCCAATCATATTTTATTCAATGAATCGGTTAAATCCAGGAATTTGAATAGTTTATCAATCCTTTTCGAGTCATCTGACAATATTTTCTTGAACACGATTCACAAATGACTTGACAATGGTTAAATTGATACGTAATCAGTTCAAAATTCGTTTCGAAATATAATGTTTGCAAAAATATTCAATAATAATTTTACACAAAAGAAAAATTCACTCGATTTATCTCGAAAACAAATTTGTCTGGGTGTGGAAACAACATTGATAAAAAGCATCAAGTGGCCGGATGCTTCGGATCGTCCCGTGTTTTTTAAATAATTATATTATACCGGCAAAAATGAGAAAATATGCATACAATGGAGTCGTTATGTTACCCTTCACATTGTGGAATCAAGACGCTAACCACTCGGCATTTGGGCCACGTTCGTCAGGCATGCTGCATGAAACAATATGATAGTTCGTAATATTTTCAGTAAAAATATCTATTGAGACCGTTCACCATTGAGATACATTTTATTTAATAGTTTTAATGATCTAGTTAATAATTAATCAATGTTGACAAATTGTATGTATTCTGAAATGAGTAATAGTTGTATTCATAATTATATTTCGACAATCGTCGTCACTCACATATTCCATTCTGGACCAGTTTTTGTCGTGGCATACCTCAACTCGCTCAAGTTATGATTCTGAACGTCCTTTCGTTCTCCTCCCCAATCAACTATCATTAACGATTTGGTTACTCGATTCGCCAACTATCGAACTGAACTATAGCTTAAATGACTGTGAAACGTGATAAGGGTAGTAGTGGAAACGTTAAATGAGTTGCCTACCTGTCAGGCAATGAGGGACGAAAAACTTTTGCTTCCGACTGTACACGATATCACGGCCACGCTTATACTCAAACTGTTTCTTTCGCGTACGGACCATCGACTGTCAATCTCGATCACTATCGACGTTATCGCATCCATTCGATATTGCCTTGAACCGCGATATAATTGACCGTTTGCCGTGGTAGTATGAACGGTATGATTCATTTGACGTCCTACGGCACCCGACAAGATTGCCGATCGGTAAAATGCCTTGGCTATGAACGTACCTCAAGCTTCTCAACATAGCATACATGGCTGATGGTTTGCCTACCTTGCACGGCGTCATGGCACGCTTGTAGTTCACAATATTTGCACTCGTGGCGCACCAGCATGAGTCGAGTAGGGGGCCAGTATATCTATTCAGTACAATCACTTCATCGGAGTACAGTTTTCAGTTTGACAATGCCGTAGCTTTGTGGACCATTTTACTAGGGTCCACTATAGCAGTTTGGTCGTTGGGGAGGATAATTCGGACCACGGTGTTCTAGTTTTGCTGACCACTATATTGAGGGCCACAATATCGGTGTTCACAATGTCCAACCAGCTCTGGGCTACAGCGAGTATATTAACTTAGTGGCCCACTTTATCCACACGACATTTGGATACCCTTTTTTGGCCCACAATTTTGGAGTTCAGTTTATCATGATTATAATGACAAATCTTTGTGGATCACTTTACCGGGGTCCACGATATCAATTTAGTGGTTCGAAACGTATTCTGAACCCCAGTATTCTGGTTTTCTGGACCACCATATTGGGGGCTACAATTAGGGGTTCACAATGTCCTAATAGCGTTGGGGTTGTATTCCTGTCAATCGCTCTCGTTCCTCGCATCCCAATAACTGAATAGAATATGCAACGAAGTACTCGATATGTTAACCTTATCCGAAAAAATATATCAGAACCAAAGTATCTGGATGAGCAAAGCGAAGACTTAATTTCGCCATACTAAAAAAAAATAGCTTTTTTGTTCGCGCTCCACAGGTCAAACAAAAATTCAAAATCAGTTGCAACTTGGCATTCACAAGTGTCTCTATCAAGTTCGATACTGTATTGTTTTAAGGCGCAATTGGCTGAACCACTCATGAGAAAACTTATTTCAGAGTTTTCAAAAATCCCATGAGAATAACCCAAAGGAAAAAATGTGTGGAAAATATTTCCTCCGAGAGAATCAAAATTCTCAGGAAATTGCAATATGATTAGACGAGCTTTAGCAAGGATTCGATTTGACATAGGGTACTGAAAAATTTGGTGTTCGTTTTTATGTTTTTGTTTTTCCATGTTTTTTTTCGGTTCTCCGAGGTCAAACGGCTCCAGCTATCAACTTCAAACTTTTTCTCATTATGGTTCCTCATCTAACTCAGATTTTTATAGTTTTGTGGCATTATCGGGTCGTAACTTTTATTTTTATGAATTTTAGAAATTTAAAAAATACCCATTAGAATAGCACGGCGGGAAAAAAAAGAAAATATTTTCATTTCTCAAAAGAATGAGCTTCTGTGTCAGGTTGAATTACATCTTGATACACATTTCTGGAAATTGTCAGCTTGATCGGGTCAGCCATTTGGAAAAAAAACATAAAATATGCTGAATTGGTATCACTCGAAGCAGTTTTTACCCATTTATAACTTGAATGTCACCCAATTGGCGAATGTAGGCAAAATTTTGGTAAAGAAGTCGATATACTATTACTTCCCGTTTGTCTGACAACGCGTTTATAGCGTTCTCCTAGTAATGAGACGTACTTCAGCGAGGATTCAATTAATCAACTTCAAACTTTTTTTCATTATGTTTCCTCATCTAACTTAGATCTGTATAGTTTTGTGGCAATATCGGATGTCAACTTTCTTTTCATGAATTCTAGAAATTTCAAAAATATCCATTAGAATAACACAGCGAAAAAAAAAATATTTTCAGAAAAAATGAAATTTTGCGTGAAGTTGGGTCACATTCTGATACACATTTCTGAAATCTTTCAGCTTGATCGGGTGAGTCATTTTGAAGAAAAACCATAAAATATGCCAAGTTGGTACACTTGAATCAGTTTTTACCCATTTATAACTTAAATGTCACCCAATTGGCGAATGTAGACAAAAGTTTGGTTGAAAATTCGACATACTATTACTATCCGCTCGTCTAACAACGCATATACGGCGTTTTCCTAGTTACACATCATTCCTAGCTTTCAGTCAAATCAGATCAGCCGTTTTGATGTAAAGAAATATATGATCCAATTTCATCAATCACTCAAAGCTATCAAGAAACCAATTGAATTCAAGCAACGGGTGTCCCCAAATCCCAATTGATTGAAAATGATTGAACCAAAGCCTTCTTTATCATCATAGAAATCATCAAAAATAGGAGGGCAGTGACGTTTGAATCTCAAAGTGGACATATGTATAATTATAACCAATCGAAAGGAAAGTTGTTATGTTCTAGCTCATCCATTAACGCGGCAACAAATAACACATTTTTCTGGTGAAGCATAAATACTTGACAAATATCATCTGCACTTTCTCCACACTATTGGCGTTACCTTTGTGGGCCCCATTGGGGCTCCAAATTATCGTACCGGTATCAATCTGTGGCCTTACAAGTGATACCAATAGATGTATTTTTTCTCTTCCTCCGAAATCTTAGAGACAATTATTACGTTCAATGAGCCCGAGTAATTTGAGAGCTTCTGATTCCTTTTTCATTCATCGTGAGCGAACAAATTGCTTTCATGGTTATAATTATTATCGCAATGGTTTATTAAACTAGGAAAACGCTATACGCGTTATTAGACGAGCGGAAAGTAATAGTATGTTGAGCTCTTTGCCAAACTTTTGTCTAAATTCGCCAATTGGGTGACATTCAAGTTACTAGGAAAACGCCATATATGCGTTGTTAGACGAGCGGATAGTAATAGTATGTCGACTTTTTTGCCAAACTTTTGCCTACATTCGCCAATTGGGTGGCATTCAAGTTAGAAATGGGTAAAAACTGCTTCGAGTGGTACCAATTTAGCACATTTTATGGGTTTTCTTCGAAATGGCTCACCCGATCAAGCTGAAAGTTTCCATAAAGGTGTATCATAATGTAACTCAATTTCACGCAAAATTTAATTTTTTTTGAAAAATAAAAATATTTTCTTTTTTTCCGACGTGTTATTCTAATGGGTATTTTTGAAATTTCTGAAATTCATAAAAAAAAGTCATCATACGATGATGCCACAAAACTATACAGATCTAAGTTAGATGAGGAACCATAAAGAAACAAAGTTTGAAGTTTCTAGCTGTAGCCGTTTGACCTGTAGAGAACCGACGAAAAAACATAAAAAAACAAAGAAACAAACAAAAAAAAAACATAAAAACGAACACCAATTTTTTTCAGTATTTCAAATTGAATCCTCGCTCAAGCTCATCTAATAAATGGTTAAAAACTGCTTCGAGTGGTACCAAATTGGCACATTTCATGTTTTTTCTTCAAAATGGCTGACCCGATCAACCTGAGAATGTCCAGAAATGTGTCACAAGATGTGATTCAACTTCACACACTATGTCTTTTTTTTGTTGAATGAAAATATATTTTTTTCCGTCGTGTTATTCTAAGGGGTATTTTTGAAATTTCTAAAATTCATAAAGATAAAAGTTACCACCCGATAATGCCACAAAACTATACAGATCTAAGTTAGATGAGGAACCATGATGAAAAAAAAGTTTGGAGTTGATAGCTGTAGCCGTTTGACCTGTGGAGAACATATGACTATCAATAACGTAACGGGATAAGCAACATGGCGTAAGTCCTATCTTTTTAACATGGGACCGTTTTCACCATGATGGAATCAGAGCGCTTTCGTGTACATTTCTGACATTCGCAATTTCAAATCAAATCGTACGTATTAGGCTCGTATTACAATATATAGTTCATAGTTGTGTACTTGCATTGATTCTAATCTTTCTCGTAGATGATGCGTAATTATCCAGTCATCAAATGGTGAATATAGAAGTAGGGCTCTTGACTAGGGGACTAAATGCTTTTACAGACGTATTTTAAATTTACATTGGCCAATTCAAATGAAATGTATCTCAATATTGTTTAAAGCAGTTGGAAAGAGCTGGATTCACAGATTGCATTACATCTATCACCTGTATAGATCAACATACAACAATACCAGCAAATCATCATAACATTTGTGAGGCGGCATCCCTCTGATATACGCATGGTGTGAGAGGAAAGCGCCATGTTGCTTATCCCGTTACGTTATTGATAGTCATAGGAAGAACCGACAAAAAAACATTAAAACGAACACCAATTTTTTTCAGTATGTCAAATTGAATCCTCGCCAAAGCTCGTATAATTATCCACTGATAAGAAAATACATGATGTTGTCAACCCAAATGTTATAAAGTTATCAAAACATGAAAGAATGAATACAAGACTCAGATACGGAAATCTTTGAATAATAGGCCCATTAGAAAATTTCCATTTCGCCTCTATAGGCCTACATTGGCTCTGCAAGCGCCTAAAATACCGGAAATTATGATTTGAGAACGCACGGAAGTAACTTGAGCAATACTGAACACGCCTGCATACTCAAAGCACCGCTTGGAAATCAAGACTACTATTTTGAACTGAACTCATGTTCTGGCGTTCCCAATCAGCCAGGCGATCTAAGTGGCCTGCTACAAGACTTGGCTTTCAGAGACCCGCTTGTTTGTAGCGCAACTGTCGCTTTTAAATCGAACTTTTCACGGCTCAGTAGACCATTATGTTAGCGCTGGCATTTGTTTCACAAAAATATGATAGATTTAAATGAAGTTCAACAATGCCACCGGCACCGTGGACACCAACATCTTCATTCAGGTAAATCGTGTTTGTTTTCTAGTCTGATTTGCAAGTTCATGCCAATCCATAATGCTTAAAGACGATATGCTCAGTTCAAACAAACAAAATTACCTGTCAAACGCCGGGTGGATTGCTAGGTTATGTGGCTATTGCGTTACGACAGCTCTTTTACCTGCACATATGGCCGCATTGTTGTATTTCTGGAGTGATTACACAAGAGTAGTGGATAGGCAAACCTGTCGGTGTTCTTGTTGGGATACAGTTTTCAAAGGTGAGTCCGTTCATACGGGGTAGCCTATTTTGTAGCATACAATTACGTATTGAACACTCTACGTTTCGAAAAAATGTCAATGTTGCATGTTCATATTTCACTTTTCGATTAAGATTAGGTTGAAATGTGTAGTAGGCCTACTCATGAATTTCTTGTCCCATCTCCGAATGTTCAATGTCCACTTTCGGTCTCATTTTACTCTTATGAGCAAAAAAATATTCATTTATGTCCAACATGAACCAATAATCCAGAATGTATAGGCATATTATGTTCCATATTCTGTCCGCTGCATTATCTCCGAATGGTCAGACTGCACTTGTTCTATCTCCTTGCTGCTGCTGTTTGCCGTATCGTGCTATCCATAGGCCTACAAGCAATTCAAATGTCAAGGTAGGCCTACTAGTATGGGTTTGGAAGAAAATTCAGGAGTTTTGAAGTTGTGCACTTTTTTATTCATGTTCCAGTTTCAATCAAGGAGGTTAGATCCTAATAGGCTGGAGAGGGTTTATACTCTTTCTGTATTGTTGAAAGTGAAGCCAATTTATTTCCTGGCAGCCATATTGTGACTGTCTTTAGCAAGGTCTTTGAATGTGGATACACCGTTTAGGAAGCAATTGAGTTTTCAATTCACATTTTGTGACTAGTAATTATACACCTAATAAACAGCATATCGTGCAAATTAAAATAAGATATGTTTTGTATTCCATTCAGTGAAATATGTGTTTGTTTATAAACATACGAATACACATCACTCAGGTCTGTATTTGTAATAATTTGGTATCAGATGGTGAATTCATCCTTTATAAAGTATTGCTATTGGAACACCACTTACTTTTTCGTTCAGCAACTTATTTTGACACCTGCGCTAAATGACCTCGCTGTCGATGCGCCTTGAAACCCTAATATTCATTCATTCATTTAGAATTAAAGCAGTGACAACTTGATTTAATTTGTAAATTTCAAGTTAGATACTGTGTGTATACGACAATTATCATTCTTTAAGCCTACAAAACATGAACAATTTCTTATATACCGGTAATATAAGTAATTAAATTTATTTATTTCAAGTATTTTAACACTACGATAAAATACATCAATTACTATGAATAAATTCAATAGCGAGGTATAAAGTAAGAAGAGATAGTATATTTGATGCACTGCACAGTTTTGTTTTGGACGACACGGAAAATGACGACGGTGACAGCACTGCAGTTTTTCGAAGACGAACTGTCTGTCTGGTTCTATCATACATTTTATCTTCGAAATGTAACGAGTTTTGTCCTTCAGAAATCTAAACAAAATGTGCAAACCTTTATTAATTTCGAGGGGTTGTTGTTTAATCAGATTTACACTTGCCTTCTAATCACACTCAATAATGTAATCAAATGTTATCAATGTAATACAATTTAATTAATGACAAACAATTTTATCAATGAAACCAAATATAATTTTTGTGATTCCATGGAATGAGAATCATGTAAATGCTACACCAGGTTGTTAACTGGAGCTATTCATTTTTACACCAACATATGTTATCACTGCGAGTTTAACGATAGACAAAGGAAGCTCTTCCAACTTCTTACTGAGGTACAAATATTTAATAGACCTAGACCTGCTCATTTTTCACGCCATTGGTCTTGTAAAATCTCAGCACAGGTTATACAAAATACAAATGCTGTCTTTATTCCTTCTTTCTTTCATGCTATTCCATCCCAGATCATTAGGCCTATCATAATATCATCGAATGAATCGTAAACTTTCAAATGTATATAAAGTTTAACATTATTACAGCTTGTAGGTGAAATGTATTAATATTATCAACAGACATAGACTTCTTACCTATGCAAAGTGATGCTCGTGGTCTCGCTTTTCTTCTTGAACTTGCTTCTACAGCCAGATTCATCACAATAGTGAGGCATCGTGTAAAAAGCTGGAAACCCGATAGTTCAAATAACGAATAAACGTGATAATAGACTCCTACTATAAGTTAAAATTATTTAATCACTGTAATTATGGAGTTTCTGAATATTATTTACAAAATATTCTTTTTGGAGTTAGAATTCACACTCATAAGATGGCCGCCAACAATTCAAACTCATAAGCCACCTGGATTTTTTAGCTTCAGTATCCAATAATTGAAGCCCTCTCCAGACTATTAGTATCTACCCTCCCTGGTTTCAATACACATAACATAACAAAAATATTCGATTATTTTTTCATTATTGATTTTTCAATTAATGTGTCATTGACTCATTGTTATAACGATGGGTGGTTCTCAATAGAGATTTCTTCGGTGCTGTTTGTTGTAGATAGTTTTTTCATGATTCATTTTGATTATTCGGGTTAAACTTGTGTTCATTCTGACGCTCAATTTTCATTTTTATGACTAAAAGAAGTATTTAATTTAAAATTTTGATTGATGGGCTTGTATTTTGTCATTTTGGTTCGGCTCAAGAGTGAATAAGAAAAAATATATGATTCAAGTATCAGAGGAAGCGACATTGTGAGCCTCACAGAACATGCTTCTTTCAATAAGCTTCAGAATAAAAAATAGATTCTACTTATAAATCCAATATGTTTTTCCATTGTTGAAAATAATGGTTGTGTTTGTAAATCTTAGTTTTGAGTAAATTACAGGAAAAGTTCAACTTGTATTATAACTGTATTCACAGATCAGTTGGTTGCCTATGGATTTCAGAACATATTTTCTAATCATACATGTGGGAGGGGGACGAAATATTCATTTGTGAAATAACTAAGCATCCCACAATGATGCAGTTCGTTTTTTTTATGAAAGAGAATGAATCAGTTTAATAAAGTGGCATCGGAAAATTTACATTTGTTAGAAAAATCTCTTTTTCCAAGCCCATACTAGGACCTTAATTGAAAAATAATAATACCCAGAAAACCCTAGAAACTTTTTGAGAGTGAGGAATATAACATATCACAGAGTTTGTTATTAATTTAGGCACGTTCACTCTCGAGCTTTGTGCTACGAGCAACATGCTTTGTGAAACCGGCAACATGCGCTCAGCGCGCGACTGTTGAGCGCCGTGACTATGCCATAGATAGACCACGGATACTTCTCTACAGTTAGGCCATGGAGTTGTATTATCAGGCTTCAAATTGTGGTTATGTTACCGTGAAAAAGATATTCAAACTCACACCATATGTAGCCAATCAATCCTCATGGGCTTTTTCATACTGTTGGACCGTTAATTACCCAAATAAGAGTGTCAAAAACTGATATATCTCGTGAATTAATATCAGTCGAGAGGTTGGTTCTGACAGTTCAAAAAACAAAAGTGGCCGGGATGAATATCGTGACGTATTGTTGATCTCAGCGCAGTTGCAAGAAGAAAACAGAAGCTAAGATAAACCGGGTCGATCTATTGGCGCATGTTGCACGTGTTCATGCAACCGGTTCTCTGATTGGTCAGCGCATGTTGTCGGTGGGACAAAGCTTGTTGCTCATAGCACAAAGCTCGAGAGTAAACGTGCCTTTGGAGAAGAGATTGTTAATTTATCAAGTTGTCTTGGAAATCATCAACTGATGGTCAAAAGCACGTCTTGGTTCGTACCGGTAAATTCCGATCCATGGTCTTGAGTTTGTTCGGCTGCAGTAGGCCTACATCTATTCAAAATGTAGAAATGGTGACCCGATTCTTCCAATTGCTCCTGAATTCGAATGATGATCAATGTGACGTGTGTGCTCTATTCATGCATCGTTTATTACATTCCATATTCTGTGTAGGCCCATATATGCAATGTCCAGATAGTTTGTTTTGCACTTTTTCTATGGTTATTGTCGAACGGAGTTTCACTTTTTCCTACCATTTCAGAGTTTGTTTCAATTTTTGTTTCAATTTTGATCTTATTTTTTTATTTTATCCATTTTACATAATTATTCATCAAGTTCAATGATTATTCGATTTGTTCTCACATCTTATTTGGTTGAATTCGTTGTTGTTAGCTTTCACTTTCATTCCATTACACTTCATTCATGTTGAATGATTCACACAAAAAAATGACCGTGTGATCTTCATAGCGGGGCTGAAGTGGAATGGAAATTTTCTGAGTAAAGTCCGACAAAGATTCAGTTAATCCACGGGCACTCATCTGGTAACCATCTATAAAGGCTCTGCTTCTCTTCCTATTCTGTATTTACACGTAAATGAACCACTTTCATGCAAATGTAATGAATGTGCCACATATATTCTTCTAACTTCTAAGATCCCTTTTTCTTCAGTCGGGTGATTATGAGTCTCATAATAGGGTACTTCTCGTTCATTGGGAGGAAACTTCATAGATTTCATCATGTGCAGAGTTATGAGAAAGGATATTTTCCCGACACCTTCTGTTCTTCACATCAACCAGGAACGAAATTGAATACCGATACATGAACATTGTAGCTTCATCTATTTTGTTAGTAATTCGTGTCGAGTACACACTTAAGCGGTGACACGAACAATTGTTTAAATCCAATTCCTTTCCTCCGTCATGTGAGCTCCAAATTGAACAGGTGCTATCTTTTCTGAGCTCATGAGAGAGATGAAGGGTGATGAAATAACTAGGTTGTTGCTTGTAGACTGTCGGTATTCTTTTGGCAAAAGTGATAGTTGTGACTAGGTTCATCTCAGAACTGGGAAACGGTCCAGTCGAAGACCATCATTGATGAAGGTACAAGCACAGCATTTTTGACCAAGGACAATCACAATTTATTCCGATAATCAATATTTTGTTGATCTGTACCCATTTCAATGGTGGGGCCGGTGTCATGGCATATTCGTACTCGGCATATTTGTATTAGAGAGTAATACAATGCCAGCACAAGTTTACTCTAGAGTAAAACGATGCCAGCACAATATTACTCTCTAATACAAATATGCCGGCGTAAGTTTACTCTCCCCAGTATATTTGTATTAGTCGAAATAGACAGGAGAGTAATCTAGTACCAGCATATATGTACTAAGAGGCGGTCCAATTAAACAACAGGGTACCAAGAAGTAAAGTTAAGGTAGAGTAAAGATATACCAGCAGAGCATTATTAGATGTGTGAACCTTCGTTAAGCACCACATTCAATTAATTACTATATAGGGTGTCCAAAAAATTAAGTATTTTTCGAATAAACTGTAATATTAGATTGAATTCAATTAATTACATTCAGGGGTAACCAAAAAGTGATATTACAGTACGCCCAAGGTGTGTTCAAAAATGAATGTGAGGTAGAGTAAAGATATACCAACGGAACATTATTTGATTAATGAAATAATGTTGAAGAATATATTTAATTACAGTACAGGGTGAACAAGAAAGAGTTGTTAAGGTAGAGTAGAGATCTACAATTTATCATTATAAGATTAATTAATCTCCATTAAATACCACAAAATTAAAGATCAGGGTGTTCCAAAATTATATGGATGTAGCGTGAAGACATACCAGCGGAATATTATTTGATTATTGAAATATGTTTGTAGGTCATATTTGATTACAGTATAGGGTGATCAAGAAAGTATTGTTGAGGAAGAGTAATCATATACCAGCAGATCATTATTTGTCAAATAAACTCTCAAATCAGATGGAATTCAATTAATAACAGTACAGGGTGTCCAAAAAGTGATGTTAAGGTAGAGTTAAGTTATACCAGCGGAATATTATCTTCTTATTAAAATATTGTTGAAGATCGTATTTGATTAATAACAGTACATACAGGGTGCTCAGAGAATTATTTTATGGCAGAGTTGAGTTATAAGTTATTTTGATTATCAAAATATTGTTGATATCGTATTTGATCAATAACAGTACAGGGTGTTCAAAAAATCATGTTATGGTAGAGTAAAGTTATACCAGCAGAATATTATTAGAGTATCAAAATATTGTTGAAGATCGTATTTGATTAATTACATTACTGCAGGGTGTTCAAAAAATTATTTTATGGTAGAGTGAAGATAAACCAGCGGAATATAATCTCATTCTTAAAATATCGTTGAACATCTATTCGACTAATTACAGTACAAGGTGTTGAAAAAATATATTTTGAGGTGGAGTTAAGTTATACCAGAGGTATATTATCTCGTTATTGAAATATTGTTGACGATCGTATTTAATTAATAGCTACAGTTTGCTCAAGAAATTATTTGAAAGGCAGAGTTCAGTTATACCAGCGGAATATTATCTGATTATCAAAATACTGTGGATATCGTATTTGATTAATAAAAGTATAGCGTTTTCAAAAAGTGATGTCAATGTAGAGTATGGATATACCAGCAGAACTTTATTAGATGAATGAATCTCCATTAAACACCACAAATTGAAGTACAGGGTGTTCAAAATGTCATGTTGAGATTGAGTGGAGATATACCAGCGATACATTATTTGTGAATTGAACTCTTGTTCATGATCATGTAGAATTATTCATGGACAGGGAGATCAAGAAAGTGATCTTGAGGTAGGGTAAAAGCACAAGCACAAGCAGAACATTATTTGTCGAATAAACTTTCTTTTGAAATGGTATTGATTAAATTACAGTGAAGGGGGGCCAAATTGATGTTTCGGTTCATGAAAATATACCAGAAGAACATTAGCTGTCAAATTGAAACTGATCTTGGAAGTCCGCTGGTATATCTTTACTCTACCTTCAAATCATTTTTTGGACACCCTGTACTGTGATTGATCGAATGTGGTGTTTAATGAAGGCTCGGTTATCTAATAGTGATCCACTGGTATATATTTTACTCCACCTCAACATCATTTTCTGAACACTCTACTGTAATTAATTAAATGTGGTGTTTATTGGAGGTTCAGTTATCTAATATTGTTCCGCTGGTATATCTTTACTCTACCTTCAAATCATTTTTTGGACACCCTGTACTGTGATTGATCGAATGTGGTATTCAATGAAGGTTCAGTTATCTAATAGTGATCCACTGGTATATATTTTACTCCACCTCAGCATCATCTTCTGAACACTACTGTAATTAATTAAATGTGGTGTTTATTGGAGGTTCATTTGTCTAATAATGTTCCGCTGGTATATCTTTACTCTACCTTCAAATCATTTTTGGACACCCTGTACTGTGATTGATCGAATGTGGTGTTCAATAAAGGGTCAGTTATCTAATAGTGATCCACTGGTATATATTTTACTCCACCTCAACATCATTTTCTGAACACTCTACTGTAATTAATTAAATGTGGTGTTTATTGGAGGTTCATTTGTCTAATAATGTTCCGCTGGTATATCTTTACTCTACCTTCAAATCATTTTTGGACACCCTGTACTATGATTGATCAAATGTGATGTTCAATGAATGTTCAGTCATCTAATAGTGTTCCACTGGTATATATTTTACTCCACCTCAACATCATTTTCTGAACACTCTACTGTAATTAATTAAATGTGGTGCTTATTGGAGGTTCATTTGTCTAATAATGTTCCGTTGGTATATCTTTACTCTACCTTCAAATCATTTCTTGGACACCCTGTACTGTAATTAATTGAATATGTGGTGTTTATTGAGGGTTCATTTGTTTATAATTGTACCACTGGTATATATAGCTTTTCTCTACCTTGATATCATTTTTTTGGTCACCCCTTACTGAATCAATTGAATTCTCCCTAATATAAGAGTTTATTCGACAGATAATGATCTGCTGGCATATTTCTTCTTTTCATTCTTACACTTTCTTGATCAACTTGCACTGTAATCAATCATGTTCTCAACAGTATTTAATTAATCAAATAATGTTCCGCTAGTTTATCTTAACTCTACCTCAACATCATATTTTGGACACCCTGTACTGTAATTAATTGATTACTATCTCATACAACAGTTTATTGACAATAAGTCTAATAATAATATGCTGGTATCATATTACTCTCTATGGTTATTCACAATAGTACAAATATGCCAGATAGAGTAAACTTATGCCGGTATATCTTTATTAGAGAGTATAAATATTCTGGCATCATATTACTCTAGAGTAATCTTATACCGGCATATTATTACCTAGGTAAACTTATGCCGAGAGTAAAAGGGATCCGTTACACCGGCATGATGATTTTGAAGTGACGTTATTAAATCGTTGTTTGTAGGTACGTACGAGTCCGGCATTGCTGCTTACAAACACCTCTACTTCAACGCAACCTCCAACTCTTTGAAAATCTGGATCCTAACTCTGACGAGCATCATCACGCTCTACGAGTGCGTTCGCCACCTGACCAACCTGATCCTGAACCGCCGGCTGCGATTTCCCATGCTCCTCCTCTTCTCCGCGTCCATATTCTCCCACTACTACACCTGGTGGAACTACCTCAACTATCTCAACGACCAGTTCTACTCGCAGTGGTACCGCCAGATGTTCTTCACCGTCACGGAGATCGTGTCCACCGTGCTGGTGATCCACCTGGCCGACAGCAAGAATGGCGTGACGACTCGCAAGGCGCTGGGGATCGCTGCCATCGCGGTGCTGCACGTGGTGGGCAGTGGGTTCGACCAGTTTGTCTACAACGTCTTGCTCGGGCACGGAAGGACTCACCAAGTGATCCGTGATCTCTGGTTGATGCTGCCAGACATCTTGCACTTCGTCTTGCCGCTGGCAGAACTCAGGCGCGTCAAGAGACTCAACTGCGCCGACGTAGAACTGATGAAGGACGTGTTCTATCTGGGATGTATCGACGTGATTGCATTCATGTTTCTGTCGTTCCTGTGATTACGTCGAGGACTTCTTTCAACAATTATGATTGCATAAAATCACTGGTAAAACTATGATGAGAGGTCAACCCGAAGACGAAAGTTGAAGCTTTTCCAAAGCGTGTTTCTGTCGTTCCTGTGGTTACGTCGAAGACTTTTTTCAACAATTATGATTGCATAAAATCACTAGTAAAACTATGATGAGAGATCAACCCGAAGACAAAAGTTAAAGCTTTTCCAAAGCGTGTTTCGATCGTTTCTGTGATTACGTCGAGGACTTTTTTCAACAATTATGATTGCATAAAATCACTGGTAAAACTATGATGAGAGATCAATCTGAAGACGAAAGTTTAAGCTTTTCCAAATAGCGTCATATGTACTTTGGATGTATTTGACGTTGGCCAGCGCAACTGTTTGAAAAGTGTGTTCAATTGAATATATATATACTCATGATGTATCATTTTTCTCTTTCTCAGAAGGTCAACAATGCCGTTGGGTTGAATTGTTGTCAATGACTTCGTTGCGTTAGTAATTGTAACTTGAGATTATTGATCTGTACAATGTCAACAATACTCGACTGTATATTATTGTATTCTTTGTTATTCACGAAATACGGCAAGTTTTCGCGAGACGAAGAATTTTTGTCTATCAAGTTCACCAGTCTGTTTTGGATACGATTCGTCGTATTTGTCACGATTAATTATCTGCATGAGAGTTTAAATTGTTAATATTGTGATCTGTAGAATTCATTTCTGCACACTGGGTTCTAGCGACTATCTCATAGTGATGCACCTATTGGCGCCGGGTCCAATGTACCAAATTGAGCCACTCACTGTATTCATGCATTATGATGACTTGCACTTGCTTACTGCCTATTTATACTGTTGTTCGGTTCGGTGACACCCCATCGACAGCCAGGTCATTTGGGGCCAGGCAATAGTGACCAGACGTACCATATTTTCCGGGATGTTCTGATTGTTTCAAATTTCCTTCCTGTCCCGTCTAGTCAAGCACACATCTTGGGACTATTAAATGTCCCGGTTACTGATGTTGTTAATTTTTTGATGAGCGAAGCGAAGGTTCAATTTCACCATACTCCAAAAGCAAGTGCCTCTTTTTTTCGCGCTCCACAGGTCAAACGGAAATTCAAAATCAGTTTGAACTCAGCATAGACAAGTGTCTTTCTAGTGTTATCTAGTTCGATACTGTACAGTTTTGAGGCGCAGTCGGTGGAACCACTTATGAGAAAACTAATTTCAAAGTTTTCAAAAATTGCATAAGAATGACCCGGAGGAACAAAATCGTCAAACATATTCCTTTCGAGATGATTCAAATTCTCAGGGAATTTCAATATGATCATGATACACGTACATTATTCCGAGGGCACGTTTTTGGAACCTGAAAAAGCCCTGGTGCTTGCGAGGAGCTACTCCATAATATTATGCCATATCGTAGCCTAGATTCTGGATGGGCGTGGTAGACCAGTTTCACGGTGCCAGCGCTTACATCAGTTTATCAAGAGGAAAAAACATCCTGATGCCAACTGAAAACTCGCATACTTCACATGGCTTACCCAGTTTGATACGTCATACACAATCATTCCTAGAAACTTCATTTGCGCCTCGACTATCAAGCTCTTCATATCCATTTTCACTTGTGGATTTTGGTAACATTTTGACTGCTTCGTTCTGAACTTCATCAGAAAGTTTTTTTCCCGTTCAGAAAAGGTTTATTATTGACACACCATTCATTCATTTCCACAACTGCCTTAGAAGCCATCTTCTGTATTCCACCATTGTTCAAGCTGATCAGCGGACTCGTGACATCGGCGAAGAGTGTGAGTTCTCCTATCGTGCTCACTTCTGGTAAATCATTCTTGAACAGAATGAACAGTAGTGGCGACAGTGTTGACCCTTGCGGGACCCCGATGTCCATAATTGATTCTTCTGATTCTTGGATCTGATCAGAATTAACTGTGATATAAACTATCCGCTAACGGTCGAGTAAGTGTGACCGTATCCATTGTTTGTCACGTTTCTTATTTCGAAATATATATATATATATATATATATATATATATATATATATATATATATATATATATATATATATATATATATATGATCATGGAGATTTTCGTGGCCGATGTTAGATGGTAAATATGTCTTTACGGTAAATTTGCCACGATTAAAATGCATTTTGGGTTCTACAAAGAACCTGCTTTTGCGACGTTTCACCGGAATTTCACCCGGCATCTTCAAGCGATGATGGTGAGCAGTCGAATGGCTGAAATCGCTCTCCGGTGCCTCGTTTTATGCTAAAACAGTAAAATGATTCGGCCAATCAGGAGCGTCCTTCCCTCAAACGGTGCGCCGGTCGATTCGCGCGATGTTTGCAGAAGCTGGACGGCGAAGAGAAGACGGCGAGCTTGATCATGCTGGCAGTCATGTACGTACAATTAGATTACTTGTATGACTCTGATCATGGTATTCGGGCCGTGATATGGTTGAACAGATCGGTGAAACACGATCCGGCAAATCAGGAGCGTCCTTCCTCCAAACGATGCGCTGATTGGTTCACGGAATGTTATAGCAGGCGCTGGATGACGAAGAGATGACAGCAAGTCTGATGGAGCTGGCAGTCATGTCATGTCGTGTCGGGCTTCTTAGGACTTCAGTATGCAGTGTCGTGACAGGCGCAGGGTGAGCGCGTGTTGCTCTGGGCGCCGGTCCCACATACAAGTCATCTAACTGGACATGACTGCCAGCATGATCAGGCTGCAAACACCGCGTGTATCGACCAGCGCACCGTTTGAGGGAAGGACGCTCCTGATTGGCCGAATCATTTTACCGTTTCAGCATAAAATGAGGCACCGGAGAGCGCTTTCAGCCATTCGACTGCTCACCATCATCGCTTGAAGATGCCGGGTGAAATTCCGGCGAAACGTCGCAAAATCAGGTTCTTTGTGGAACCCAAAAAGCATTTTAATCGTGGCAAATTTACAGTAAAGACATTTTTACCATATATATATATATATATATATATATATATATATATATATATATATATATTGGGTTTGACGACGCACTGTGATGATGACTGAGATCTATTGGCGTCGGATGGATGATTAATGATATGATGGGATGATGAGATGAAGGTTTTATGGGTAATGGGAAGGATATTGGGAAGGAAGCGGTCGTGGCCGATATTGTGGGAACCATCCCAGCATTAGCCTAGACCATTAACTTCTATACTCAATGCCTAGACTACAGAGGAAAACCACGAAGAACCCCTGTGAAGATGGACGGTAGCGGGGATCGAACCGGGTCCGACATGCCCACTACCTCACGGGTCACATGGAACAGGTGCGTTTACCACACAGCCACCTGTGCCGGTATATATACATATATATATATATATATATATATATATATATATATATATATACATATATATATATATATATATATATATATTTATATATATATATATATATATATATAGATACATATATATATATATATATATATATATATATATATATATATATATATATATATATATATATATATATATATATATATATATATATATATATATATATATATACATATATATATATATATATATATATATATATATATATATATATATATATATATATATATATATATATATATATATATATATATATATATATATATATATATATATATAGATCCATGGCAACCATGGATAACAACAGTTTCTGAGATTTATCTTTTCGTATATAAATAATATTTTGAAGTAATTAAAGTGATCAAATTCTATTTTCGGTGATGTCAACATGGTCTTCGAGCAACATACCACATGTGAACATAAAGGGAAGTAATAGTTTCAGTTATTTTGTGACATACTTACGATTCAAGATTTGCCTTCTGGTCTAGCCAGAAAGTAGGCTGACATCCAGCCAATATTATGAAATTTAGGGATTGCACAGAGTTCTTATGACTTTGAGGTGTAGTTCTGACTTTTTTGTTCCATTATATAGCATTTTGGCATAAAAGCACATTTCCTATTTTTAGGACTTTCAAGATACTTGGGTCCTAAAAGTCTGAAAATCACTCAATATAATGCAAGAACCTTGGAAGAAAAATTTGTGTGCACGGCCATCAGGATGTTATCAACGTCAAGAGGGCTTTGGTGGAGCAACAAGACTTTTTCACTGCCAGTGGTGTTTCTTGCATGCATGTCAGAACAAATATCAAGGTTTCAAGAAAAGAAAAGAATAATTTTTGAATTGTAGACGTGTCTATTTCACGACCAATGATGATTTCAAGAAAATTGAACATCACAAGAAAAGAAGAAAAGAAGAGAAGTAGTTGAAAGAAAAAGAAGACCAACAAACATCTTTTTGATCCATCCTGACTTGGTTTTTCATGGTTTAACACAGTCCTCGAAGCAAATGCTTGGATGAGGTACTAATTGGCCACGACCTTTAATTAGTAGAGTGATAGGTCCAATTGAAACTTTTTAGGCCTATCACTCATTTTTATTTTTTCCATTTTGTATTATGATTAACTTAACATCTGCTGTTAATGGAAAGAAGTGATCATTGCCCAAGAGACTTAGTTCAAAGTGGAAGATATCAACATACGCGTGTTTTCTCCACTATTGATACCAATGCTGGTAATGTCCGGATATATATCACAGAAACGGTTTTCACTTATAATGTGTTCCGGACTTTTAGAAACTGAAAAACTTTTATCTGCGGCGGAATATTAGGGTCACATACAGTGCAGTTCCGGAGTTGAAGCTAATGTTTTTTAAATAATTAATATGGGGTGGTAAGATCGCCCTTGTGGTGCCCCGTCCAAACAATCCTACTCTTCATCCACAGACTTAATTGGGGGACAATGATTTTGTATCAAGTTTCGATGTTATTAGGAAAAAAAAAAAATATATATATATATATATATATATATATATATATATATATATATATATATATATATAAATATATATATATATATGTATATATATATGTATATATATATATATATATATATATATATATATATATATTTATATATATATATATATATAGCTATATATTCATATATATATATATATATATATATATATATATATATATATATATATATATTTATGTATATATATATAGCTATATATTCATATATATATATATATATATATATATATATATATATATATATATATATATATATATATATATATATATATATACATATACGTAGATATATATATATATATATATATATATATATATATATATATATATATATATATATATATATATATATATCCTGTGTCGGGCGTTTCATCCGACATCACTGAGCGACCGGCGTCGGGTGCTGTGCCCGACACCCGGGGATTCACACCCCCCAAACAAAAACGAAGGAACAGAGGAAGTACCCAAGGAGCAAGAAAGGATGTAGCCGCAGAGCTCGGCATTCCCGCAAAATCCTCTGAGGGGAAATCCTTTTATCTAAAAAGAACTTGAAATCTGTAGTAACCTAAGCTGGTCTTAGGTAACTCTATCTACAGTAAAAGTAATCAAGAACATCATCTACACAAAATGGCTCCAATACAATGAAACTGCAATGGTTTCAACAGGCACAGAGAAGAAATCAAGCTATTGACATCAAACATTAAACCGATATGTTTCTTTCTTCAAGAAACGCACTTCAAACCTTGTGACTCTCCATTGATACGTAATTATAGTTTCTATCATTTCGATGACTTGACAGGTAACAGAGCCCATGGGGGAGTAGCCACAGCTGTCCACGACAGCTGTCACGTAAGTCCACTGCCGCTAACAACACCACTACAGGCAGTGGCAGTCAGAATTGCTCTTCCTCAGCCTGTTACCTTCTGTAATATTTACTTACCTGAATGGGCTCCAGTTACTAGAATAAATCTGGATAACCTTGTGTCACAGCTCCCACGTCCCTATGTTATTCTAGGTGACCTAAATGCCCACAATAACTTGTGGGGTGACACAATGGTGGATAGTAACGGCAGAGGACGCCTTTTTGAGCAATTTTTCAACGACAACGACTTGATTATTCTCAACAATGGAGAGAAAACAAGGTTTAATGCTTTCAACGGTATGTTTTCAGCGATCGATCTTTGTGTCTGCACCCCATCTGTCGCACCTCTTTTCAATTTCTCCGTTCACTCAGATCTGTGTGGTAGCGACCACTACCCACTCATCTTGAGAGTAGATTCTCATCAACGGCCCTTGCGGTGTGCGCAGTGGAACTTGCGCCGCGCGAACTGGAGCCTTTTCACAAAGCGTGTTGATTTGAAGAACTCGAATAACATACATGATACTGATAGTAGGACTGAGCATGTGACAGAGGTGATTATTGCCGCCTCGAAAGAGAGCATTCCTCTTACGTCGACCAACCAACGCCACATACCTGTTCCCTGGTGGAACGAGGAATGTAAGGTGGCGATCCGTGAGAGGAAACAAGCCCTTCGAATTTTCCGGAAATACCCAACCAATATCAACCTTATGGCATTCCGGAAACTCCGAGCAAGGGCTCGTTTCATCATTAAGACTTCGAAAAAAGCCTCATGGAATTCTTACATCTCATCCATTAATGCTCACACACCCCTCACCAAGGTGTGGAATAGAGTGAGAAGATAGACGGCAAATTCAAATCATCTTGTATATCTGGGTTGAACAAGGATGGTAGTCTAATTACCGAGCCACAGGAAATAGCTAATGTTATCGGGTCCTATTTCTCGGACGTCTCTAGCTCTCACCACTACTCGGCATCGTTCCAAATACACAAACGTGCTGCAGAATGTAGAAGATTAGATTTCTCTTCTGCGAACAACGAGATGTATAACGTGCCGTTTAGTGTATGGGAGTTGGAGAACGCGATAACGTGCGCACGAGACACAGCACCAGGGATTGATGGAATACACAATCAGTTCTTGAAACACCTGCCACTTGCCGCTTTAAATGACCTTCTCAACATGTTCAACCATATCTATTCAACCGATAATTTCCCTGATTCCTGGAGACAAGCTATCCAGGTACCGATCTTGAAACCATCCAAGGATAAGCATTCACCATCAAGCTATAGACCTATATCTCTGACCAGCTGTCTGTGTAAAGTGATGGAAAGGATGTTGAACAACCGCCTCGTTTGGTGGTTGGAACGAAAAAACCTCCTTTGCACAGTACAGTCTGGATTCAGAAAAAATAGAAATACTTTGGATCATCTAATTCGTATGGAAAGCTTCATACAGGAAGCTTTTCTTACGAAGCAGGAAGTGATAGCTGTATTTTTCGACCTTGAAAAAGCATTCGATACTACCTGGCGCTTCAACATATTGAAAACCTTGTCACAATGGGGTTTCAGAGGCCATCTTCCTAATTTTGTCTGTAATTTCATGACCAACCGACGTTTCAAGGTACGAGTTGGTAATGTGTTGTCGGATGAGTTCATCCAAGAGAACGGTGTACCACAGGGTTCTGTCCTCAGTGTTACTTTGTTCGCTATCGCAATAAATGGTATAATTCGAAGCGTTCCATCTTCAATCACTTCTTCCTTATTTGTCGAAGACTTGGCTATAATCAGTAAGTCAGCGAGAAGTGCAACGGCCTCTCGCCAAATCCAACTTGCAATTAGGAAACTGGAAGCATGGGAAGATGAAACTGGGTTCAGATTTTCTACATCAAAATCAACGTGCATGCATTTCTCTCGTCTGAGAGGCCTGCACCCTGACCCAGATATATATCTTCGTAGAGAACTCCTTCCATTCGCAGAATCGACCAAGTTCCTTGGGCTGACGTTTGACGTGAAGTTGAACTGGAAATCTCACATTTCGCAACTCAGAATCAAGTGCTTCAAATCTCTCAACCTTCTCCGTTATCTTAGTGGTACCAAATGGGGAGCGGATCGCACCACAATGCTGCGGCTTTACCGAGCATTAATACGTTCCAAATTGGATTATGGTAGTGTTGTGTACGACTCGGCACAAGAGAGCTACGTGAAGCCACTCAATACAGTTCA
>OZ023335.1:9600132-9662632 GCA_964007535.1 Brachyptera risi
GTTAATAAAAGAATTTATGTAAATCTATGCACTGCTCAGGTTTTACTTGTGCAACTGGTAGCGAGCCAATTGTACAGGTAAACTGGTGGGAAACAAACGAATCAAAGTAAACAATAATTACACTGGTGAACAAGCATGAATGAAGAATACATCAAATAAAAATTAACAAAATTAACGATACCATGTGTTGATGTGTGTCGCTTGAGGGTTTGAATGTATCGACGTGTTCGGGTGAGGGTATACGAAATCTTCTGGGTCGGACGGATCTTCTTAGTGATGTGTGTAGGTGGGGGTACGAAAAAGGGGCGCAAATCTTCTGGGTCGGTCGGATCTTCTTAGTGATGTGTGTAGTTGGGGGTACGAAATATGGCGCAAATCTTCTGGGTCGGACAGATGTTTTTTATGATAAGAATGTTCCGGGTCAACTGTTCAAGATCAAACAACCACTCACTCACTCGGACTTATCAGCTTATAACCCTTCGTTCACTTAATAATAATTCTTAGACTTGATCTAAGTGATGCTAAAATGGCTGACGCCGCAAAGTTTTGGATATTTGAAGAATATCTCTGAAATCTTCACACTTTCACCGACACTTTCAACTTATTATAATAATTCTTAGACTTAATCTAAGTGATGCTAAAATGGCTGACGCCGCAAAGTTGTAGATATTTTAAGAATATCTTTGAAATCTCACTTTCACTGGTTATAAGCTAATCCGAAATTGAATTTGATGTTAAGAGTGATGGTTTGAATGAATTGACGATCACTTCTTTGTCAGTTACACAAGATTTCACACGACTTGTTTGTATAGTTGACAGAAACGTAATGTGCAGATCTTTACTTATATTTCTAACAAATCTCCTTGGTACATACCCTCCATGTATTAAACTATCAAAAGTACATTTTGATTGGCTGTATGTTTTTTTAAAAGCAGAGTTTTGATTGGTTGACTGGTTTCTGAAAGTAGAGTTTTGATTGGTTGCATTTAGTCAAGATTTTGGTAATATTTGGAATTTAAAATATTCCCCCTTCCCCACTGAAACGTTCTGGTTTTTGAAAAGAAAATAACTACCCTCATTTGAAGTAATAATCGTAAAACTAAATTGCTTGCCTTATTACAACCACCCCAACTCTCTTTTGTGTCTTGAAGAATGATCCCTTTTTAAGATTTCTCTTTTGCTCTTTTGTCAAAAAGAGGTCAAAATTCCAGGTCAATAAATCACACTACATGACAAAATATCATCTTTTCACACAATATACCCTCCTGAGCAGTGAAAGTTGGCAGAGCCAATTAAAATTAATGTTGAAAACAAAAACTTTGTACAGTCATAAAATCCTTCAGGATAAATCCTATTATGGGTGTATGGAAAACATATTTGTATGAGTAAAACAAATATCTACAAATATTCACAATCAAATAGACACAAGAAGTGTTTCACATAATCGTTAATAAAATGGTACAATGATTTGATACTTACTGAGAATGATTTACATTTCAAGAACATAAAAAGTTAAAAAGTGAATAAAAAGAAGGGAAAACTAGTTGATTATCGAACGTCATCATGAGCCTTGTAGTCGAACTTCTTCTCTCGTGGATATATGGAACTGTAACGAGTCAGTATTATTTGCATTATTCTGGTGAATTGTAATTCAGGAGGAAAACGACCATCTCCCTGTGCTCAAACAGACCTCACCAACAGCTGGGCTATCTGAAGGAAAGCACGAGAAGATAATTGTATGATTGATCAATATAAAAACCCATGTCCCAGCCGGGACTTGAACCCACGCTTGACTGGAATTCAGTTCAGCTGAGTGAATTGGATAGCCGGGCAGATTCGGTGAGGCACCATGCATTCTTATTTCAAGTTGATTCATTTCATTATTGATCCATTATTTATCGAATGAATGATTTTAATTTCACCGGCGATTCCCTTTTGGAGATATCTGAATTGAAAAATAGGACTATAGGCAAACGCAACATATGCGTTGTAAGATGAGCGAGATATCTGAATAAGGTGTAATAACAGTCCTACATTTGCTACTTTATCGACTCTGGTATTCTACACACTTGACCTCACATTTGATTGTACACTTTTTCACGCAATATTTGTTTATGGTTTTGGAACGTGTCAAAGATCATTGTTCAGCCGCCAGTGCTCAAAAACTGCGACCTTCGAAGCCCCATACAGACAATGTTGAAAGTGCACGGTTTTGGTACCTGGACCCTTATTCTCGAGATTAGGAGATTATGAGATGAGATTATTTGGGTGGAATTCTGGTAATCTCACTGATAATGCTATGAATATACCATAGCATGATAATCTCGAGAATAAGGGTCCTGATTCTCACAAACTATGAAGTTGCATGTACAAAATTTCCCCAGTGAGTGCATAAGACCTTTGTATACACATGCACTGGAAACAAAATTGCTGGCATTTCCATTTCTTTCGAAAAATGTTCCTAAGATACCACATTTTTAGGCATTACCAGATATCATCATTTTAATTTCAGAAATTATAATCATTTTTCCCCCAAAGAGACCATTAGGTCATGACGTGGGCATTACAAATTCTGTATGGTAACATAAACAGAATTGAGTAATGTCTACGTCACGAATAGGAAAAAGCCAGGCCCGGATGAGAATTTTTAGTTTTCTCCAAAATGAGGCAAATAACCAAATAAATATCGCCATCATTCGTTACTAGTTTGTGGGTTGTATGGCCTTCCAGAGTTCCAGAGTTCCAGAGTTCCAGAGTTCAATCGTCATCACAGCAAGAACAGTTGTTGATCCCGTCATTTCAATCGTCACAACAGCTAGCAATATACAGTTCAAATAGGCGCTAGGGGCACTATCGCGAGTTTTTTTCGAATCATGTGAAATTGTGTAGGAAGTTTAATATAAACAGTGATTTCATCAATTTGATAGGAATTTTAGCCCCGGAAGGATCTATTGCTATTCTGAGAAACAATTTATACTCACATTCATAGCATAATTATCCGTCATTTCTGTATTATTCTCATATTATTCCCATATTTCGGTTCATACTGATACTTCTTCATATCAAGCTACTGTGTATTTGTCATCTCTCATCATTTCCCACAGTCGTTTCTTCAATCATCATTCATGTGTGAATCATTGTTATTCTGTGTTTTTTCCACTTCATTAAATTCGTATTTGATTACATTATTATGTGTAGAACGGCAATCATATGTACCATGACATAGTCTACAATAAAGATGTATATATATATATATATATATATATATATATATATATATATATATATATATATATATATATATATATATATATATATATATACATATATATTGTATTATCATTTCATCTATGATTCATTGCAAATATTTCGGTGGATATTATGAAGCAGCAGTTCGGTCAACTTCACTTATTGGAAAATATGCATCATCATCCCATACTGATGATAGTGAACTGCACTCGGAATTCTGATTTCTGATTGGAAAAGATTCAAAATAACCCTATGAAAACAAATACACAATAGTTGTATAATGCAATGGGTGTGATTTGATGACGCTTCTTAATATCCGAGTCAGTTAAATCGGAAGTCTGTGTATAGGTAGTATTTTAATTAGTATGGATAATTTAATTTTCATAGTTCATGCACGTGATTTGACCTGAATTAAACAATTGATAAAGCATCCATCCAAAACCTTGGCATGTGATGATTGATTTTGGTATATTGTCTGTTCATGAAAAAACTCTCCTTTCCACAATAAGAACCGTTCTGAATGAATGAATATTAGAGTCTTAAGGCGCATCGACAGCGAGGTCATTTAGCGCAAGAGAACCGTTCGTTCTTTTTTCCTGGAAGAGAATCCAATTCTTATATTCATTTTTATTCACCTTCAATACCTTCTTAGAACACTCCAAACATGATAAATCAGGAAATAATTTCAGAATACGCAGCAAGGACACTTAAAATACCGTGATTTGATTTCACCCCTTTCCCTATACTCCGTGAGTGTCGTGTGTTTTTTCGATAATTATTCAATTATTAGATTCTAAATCTGCTCGTAAATCGCAGAAATCACTTCGAAAATAGCTATATTTCAAAAACTCCACTGCTTGGCTTTCCTGGGGGGCTTCCGCCCCCGGACCCCTTTTTCACGCGAGGATGATGTCCAGCTTAACGATCTTCCTATTCATGAGTCGAGACTGCGCCCCACCAATACGCGAATCCTAGCTACGTCCCCGTGTGCACGCCTTATACAGTGTTTTCCCTGTGAACTTATTGACGCCATTGATCTAGAAATCGATCCACGCATCTCTAGTATATACGAATAAACAATAATGTGAATATGATACATGTCAGTTGGGCTTCCACATTGAAAATCCATCGGAAGTTCGAAAAAGAAGCTTGAATAATATATCTCGGGTGCGCGTATTTCTCCTGAGGACTGATTCAGTCAGTCTTTGTTGAGTCCGGTCAATGCTGAGTGATTTTGCACATGAAGTTTACTTCCTACAAACCTCATTTATCCCAACCAACATCACAACCTCTGATCAAAGATGATTTTGAATTAATTCAAATCAATTTGATCAAACATGGTGAACATGGAAACATTTTTTCCAGGTTCGAGAACTATTCCCTGAGAAATACTCGTGAAATACTCGGTGGCTATTGAATTCCAGGAACGAGATATTGAATGCGATTCAAGTTACACGATGTGGAATCGGATCTGAACAATTATCTTCAAGACAGATGGGTGGTTCATGTAGATTACAGTTCAATGATTTTGGTATCAAGTGTCGTGTTCTGTGAACTTCCCCGTACTCAAACATGGGCGTATTAAAAACAGCTTTGCTTCAAATACATACGCGTCCAGGTTTTGTGGAGGCGAATGAAATATAAATGAACAATACACTTGTGGGTCATCAGTTCTTAGATGTTCGACTTCAATATAAGACATGAAATGTGTAACATATGTAATAAAAACTACCCTCTCGACATTCTGTGGTAACGATTGAGGCATTTATATTTCACAAGAACACACGCCACATGCAACCTTTTTACAACACGGAACAACTGGGATGGAAGGAGTGTATTCAGGTCGAAGTACTCAGACAACGCGGGTCACATCGAACAAATGTGCGGAGAGTATTTGACAAAGAGAGGCCTGACGTGGTAAACACATGAATTGTAGCGAAATTGTTCTGAAATGCCAACTTTTGACTGTTATCAATCAAGAAGCACGAAGCTATATCTATTGCAGGTGAATATAACACTTCCATGAACTATGATAACAACTTGAGGCATCATATCAAAGGTCCCCGAACAGTCATACTCATTTCATCAGAACTCGTAATTTTCAGAAGAATGGCAACTATGCAAGGGCATTGAAGTTGATTCAGGGGAAAATCCGGTTTTAGTTATAACATTGGAATCGTATGAATATCGAAATTTTGATATTGAAGTAACATAGATCTCTTTTGAAACTGGTTGAACAATCGGTTGAAAAATATTGTTGAACATGTCGAATTCTCAGTATTGTGTATTTGGACTAGACTTGGACAAGACTGACCTATGAACCATACTGGACTATAGACTGAATTATAGCCCAGACTTTGACCATTGACTGAACTATGAACTAAACTATGGACCATATTAGACTAAGGATTAAACTATGGCCTAGACTGATTCATGGATTAAACTAAGGACCAGATTGGACTATAGACCGAACTGTGGAATAAAGTGGACTATGAACGATGAAATGAACTGGAGTAGGCACTGAACTAAAGACTGGACTGGAGCCTTGGTCAAGATGTGAGCGTATTGGTGATATTTCTGTTGAAATTATATGAGCTCCAGATTGAGTGGGAGATGAGGGTGAGTGGGGAGATTTGAGCACCACACTTGTAGGTGGACAGTACCTAGAAGTACGAGGTCAGTATAAAACATGATATATGTAACATCAGTATGAAGAAGTGCCCATTCTATTCCACAGTCATATTTGAGTTATTCAGAAGACACGCGACTTGATAGTTCTCACGATATCGAAACGACTGAGGAGCAGAAGTATAATCGACACGGAGTATTCGAAGGGTATGGACACATGGAAAAAATGTGAAGAAGGTATCAGACAGAGGTGTGGTAACACTTGGCAAGTTGTACCAGATGGATGAAGTAGGCATCGTAATAAAATAATCATCATTACACTCCATTCATTTTTCACAAAAAATAACAGAAATTGAAATTGATATTAGATTTGAATGTAACAGAATGACACATATTAAACGAGAATAAAACGGTGAGGTTCAGATATATGAGCATCTGCTCTTCCACCTAACTTTATATCTAGAATACAAATAGAGATTGAATAGAATTAACTCTCATTTCACAATTGGAAACGGAAATAGAAAGAAAGAGTCAACAGATTAGAACTGATTTATTATGTTCTTTTATTCAAAACATCTCCGAATTTTGCTTTTCCAGAAATTTTTCTCATGACGATTCGATTAGTCCCGAGGATTTCACTGACTTAATTACCGTTAGTAGTTCATTCTACTTTCTTGAGTCATCGATTGAGAGTTGTGATGCAGATCATGTCGGACGAATGTCAGCTTTTGATTGGTCTGAATCAAGGAGCACGCAGCTATTTAGGATGGATTTGACACATCTTTACAGATTAATATTTGATCAAGGTCATCAAACAGTCACACACATTCACATTCAAGTTACTAAATGATAGAAATAATAGTGTAACTATTAATGATACAGAAGTCAGGTGTGACACTCATACAGCAAATAATAATACGTTCTTAGCACCTCTGTTATTGAAAGAATTTTATGAAATTTTAAATATTGTAACTAAGAAACAGTCTGCAGGATATGATGATATTCCTTGTTTTATCCTAAAACATGTAGCTACTTTTATTGCCAAACCCTTGATCTGTATTATTGACGAATCTTTTAAAACAGGGTTTTTCCCAGAACAATTAAAACTGGCACTTATCAAACCATGTTTTAAAAAAGGTGACAAGCAACTAGTTGAGAATTATAGACCTATAGCTATACTTTCAGTGTTCTCTAAGATATTCGAGAAAGCGTTTTGCATACGACTTGTACACTTTTTACAGGCGTTTAATCTTATAAGTAAATATCAACATGGTTTTATCAAGGGACGGTCGACAACCACAGCCATTGCGAGCTTCTTTAATAATGTTCTTGACTCATGGGATAAACGTAAAAACGCAACAGGTATATTTTACGACTTTTCTAAGGCATTTGATGTTGTAAATCATGATAACTTTTATATAAACTTCGAAAATTAGGAATAGTTGGAGTCCCAAACGACTGGATTAGAACATTTCTGAAAGATAGAATGCAAATAGTGAAAATAAAGGATAAAACGGGTAATGTTTATCTCTCTCACGAATTAGTTGTTAATATTGGAGTACCACAAGGCTCTACAATAGCTCCCATACTGTTTATATTATTTACAACGGATCTGCCTGATAAAGTAAAGATAGGTCAATTAACATTATATGCAGATGATACGAGTCACCTAATATATAAAGATAATGTGAACGCAAGTCGAAATTTCAGATTTGATAAACACGAGGAGAAGCAGGACTGTATAATGGAAAACACAGCAGTGAAAGAATTAAGTCATTGGGTAGATGATAATGACCTGTTTTTGAATACTACTAAAACAGTTATGTTACAATTTAATTATGATCATATACGCTTCAACCATACATGTAAGGAAACCTCCCCTCTAATATATCTCAACCACAAAAGTATTGTCAAGAAAGAGGAAACTAAGTTCCTAGGAATCATAATTGATGATAAGTTAACTTGGAATAACCACATAGAACAAATATGTATTAAGGTAGCATCAGGCTGCTACCTTGTAGAAAGAATCATGGACATATGTGGATTCGAGACTGCAAAATCAGTGTACTATGCACATATAAATTCACATATACAATATGGTATTATAATATGGGGGCATTCTACTAGGGCAGATAAAATATTTATTCTACAAAAAAGAGCCATAAAATATCTAGCGAAAGTAAGTTACAGTCCATGCTCCGATGTATTTTATAAAGACTCAAGTAGACCTCTATTCAGAAATTTTAATATTATGACTTTACCATGTATATATATATATATATATATATATAATACAATCCTTTATGTGTTAGAAAACAAGAACCTTTTAAACGATGATAATGTAGAGCATAGTCATAACACCAGAAAGAATAATATAAATGTAATGAAGCACACCCTATCAATTGTAAAGAAAGGGCTTATACATGCTGGGACTAAATTTTATAATGCTCTACCTCTGGAAATAAAGAATGACAATTGTTTCAAAATTAAACTAAAGAATCACCTTATCAGTAAATGTTACTATAGTGTTAAAGAATTTCAAGAAGACTGACTATATTTTATTTTAATCATCGACACTAGTCAGTTCTATATATACCAGTATTGTAAGTTTTTAAAATATTATTGACCATTGTATATATTTTAGTTTCTCTGTATTTTAGTTTTATTTTGACGATGACAATATCATGTACTTGATCAAACAGTATTAATAAAAAATTATTATTATTATTATTATTATTATTATTATTGAAACTAATGATTCTCGAAATGATGTTGATCATTCTGAGAGATCATCGAAGTCGATTTCATGGAAAAATGTTCCATTGTGATCACTTCAAAGATCTGAGATATGTCAGAAATCCGATACAACAGGAATACAGATCACATCAATATCTTTGAACTGGAAACATAATAACATGACCCCGAGTGTATTTCACAGTTCGTTTGATATTTACTTATTGCAGTTTCTATTGCAGGGAAGTGTGGCCTGAATTACTGAATCAGAAGACTTGAACGGAACGGTTTGCTGCATCAGAAGCGATGTCATCGTCAAATAGAAGAAGTTTGGAGCTGGAGCTGAAACTCATAGAACTTCAAGGTAGGCCTATCCAGTCAACATCTCAACATCCTCAGTTCTGTATGTAGCTTTCACTCTCACCGGCTCATTCCCGCCGCTCACAAATAGATCAAAATACTATACTTGCAACCGAATCTAAATAATTCCCATTCTTCCTGTGAGCATGTGGGACTAATTGTTGGGAGTTTTGATATGATGGGCGTTGGTGCATTGAAATGTGTCCTTCATATAGTGAGCTTCTGTGTCGATGATATTATCCCCGGGCTTCTGGGGAAGTCAGTTCTGATACACTTTGTGTAGATTTGTGATTCTCAAGGCCCTGATTATATGGCATGGGTTTCATGTCAAATTATGAAACTTGATGGAGTGCGTTTCAAGGATTACTGATAGTGGCTCTTGAAATAGTTGGCCCTGAAAATTATGTCGAATTCATATAGGTTGGGTCTGACTGGATCAGACCAAGTCACCGCCAACTGTCTCTCAACTGGAACATTCGGTGCATTCAGTTGGGATGATCATTGAGTGTGACATAGATATCAACTGGATGGATATGTAGCAACGAACTGTAACGTGATGACAACCTTGTACGATTTCATCCAACTTCCCGATACAATATTCATTTGAGAACAAATGATCGATGCCATGATGTGTGTCTACTTCACAGGATATACCAAGTCTGGAGCGGAGAACTGGTTCACTTACGTTCGGGAATTACTAAAGACAGCGAGCCTCTTACATTCATTGCTTCAAGTAACTGTCCTGCAACCGATGAACATTGTTACCAACTGGGATGTCGATGCAATAGAAGTCTGCTCATCCTGCTGTTTGATCGTGATACACATATACGCAATAGTCTGTCACGTGACGTTGAATCATCGGAATGAAGACATTCAACAGTTGGTAGAGGACCTGCGTGAAATGCAGGATGCCAAACAGCTACGAGACCAATATTCCAGATCTGTTCGCGAGAAGATGGACAAAATTACACGACAGATCACAATATTTGGTTTTATCCGCCCCATGACATTAATTGGTGCCATTCTCATTCCACTCACTATTCTCACTGTCTTATACCCAGAGGGGAAGTTCCTTCACAGGTGATTTAATGAACAATACAAACTAAATCAGTATTGAAAAAGGGAAATTATCCACCATTCGAACATATTATTCACCTTGACATAGAAAGCACAGGTTCTCGAGAATTCATCGCCGTGTACTTGCGAGAAATTTTATCAACAGTTTTTTATGAATTGGAATGGAAAACGAACTCAATTTTCTGAATTGTATTGTGAAGGAGAGAATTATTGAGATAATTTGAATGATAAAATTGCAAGAAGGGTGCGCTGAAAGACCATAACGCCATGGTATGAGCCAGGGACCCGAACCGAAATGAATAAAGGTTCCGGTTCCGGTTCCGGTTCTTAATTTTCTCAAATAACGGTTCCAGTTCTGGTTCCGGTTCTACGATTTAAAAGGTTCCGGTTCCGGTTCCACTTGCTAAATGATTTCATAATATTTTTTTGTCCCCTTGCTGTGGTGGTTCGTCTATTTTTGGTGGTTTTTGACACTTTGTTTTGTTTGTCCATCTGCCGGGGACAGATCTTTCCCCTCACACTGGGTTTCGACTTTCGAGGTTCCTCCCTTACACCTTCTCTTCTGACAAAATTTATACAGAAATGGTGAAACAGGAGAAATTCCCGAAATAGCGAAAACTCGACCAAACTGGCCACACGCTCTGATATCGGTTATGTTTGGTGCATTACTCAGAAGTTATACAGCTACGAGGGCACCGCCAAAGAACGATTCTCAGAGAGCTGTGTTCCTTTAAAGAGGCATACTCTCAAATGTCAATGTATTTTCCCCGAACAAAAACGTGGACACAAAATGAGTCAACGGTCGTTTTTGGCACAATCCCGTGAAAAGGATTCATTTTTTAATGTCTGGAAAAAAAAATAACTGGAATTTTTTAAACAAAATGAGTGAATAATGAGTCTGAATTAGGTATTGAGAACCTTTATGGAACCGAAAAGAACCCAAGATTTCTAGGGGTTCCGGTTCCGGTTCCGGTTCTTGAAAATCAATAATAAAGGTTCCGGTTCTGGTTCCGGTTCCCCAAAAATACGGGTTTTTTCGGGTTCCGGTTCTGGTTTCGGTTCCGGTTCGGGTCCCTGGTATGAGCAGACCACATTCGTTTCAGTATGTGTGAACGAAGTTTGTTCCTCATAATTCTATGATAAATATATTGAAAAATGATTCATGAGAATAAATCAATATTTCAAAATGATGATGATTTTCAAATATGAGAAAGATGATATTACTTATCATTATTTATATCATTCATTCATTTCTACGAGTAGTTTGTGAGTAGAGTGTGTGCTCAAAATAATGTCATGTCTGACAGATATATTTTCTTTTCACAGTATGTGGTTGCCATACAATGGAAAACTGACCCCAAGTTATCAACTGACACATTTTACCTTGATGGTTTTCACTGTTATTGCTGCCAGTACAGTCGGTACGAGCCTCACAATTTTTATCAACATACCAATACACGTCATTGGTCAGTATAGAATATTGAGGAACAATTTGAAGAACATTCGAGAAGACGCAGCTGCGAAAGTCTCGATGGACTTTCAGAACAAAGGAACTATTCTTGTTGAGGATTTGACCGAAGAGACATCACAGCACTCGCATGGAGATGCACTGATGGAACTGTACAATCCAAACCTCATATCCAAGCCTCCAAACCGAGAAATTACACATGCAACTATGATAACAGTGAACTGTGACATTCTGATGACACCTTCATCAAACGCAGGTTTGCATTCTCCTCGATCGCCACAGGGGATTCACAATACTACTATTGGATATGACGAGATGATTGAGGAACCAATAACGAGGAATAACACGTCACATGAAGCAGTCAATGGCTCGATTAATGATGAGATGAAGTTTCTCCTAACGAACTGTGTCATGCATCATCAAGCAATTATGAGGCAGGTTAATTTATCGTCTGAATTATTCTGAAGTGGATATGATGAACATGATTTATCAAGATTATGATTATATTATTCGAATCGATCCAGATTGATTGTTCCTTTCACTTGTGAATGCACATTCGGATCCGTCTCTCTTCCATTCCGTCGCATCAAAAAGAGAAAAGTTTCAATCCTGTAAATAAATCAGTTTCTCTTCACAGGTTGATTGACGTTTACGAAAGTATCATGGATCCGTTACTATTTTGTACATTGACAATCAATTATGTGATGCTTGGATTGACAGTGACTATGAACTCTGAGGTAACTAGGCAAACGCGTTATGTGTTTCCGCGTTGATGGATGAGCTGGAACGATATATCAACATATTTTGGATTGGTTATATATATATATATATATATATATATATATATATATATATATATATATATATATATATATATATATATATATATATATATATATATATACCTTGTGATCCGAACAATTAATTCACTGCCTTGCCTATTTCCTGATTGGTTTATATGGAACTAAAGAAGGCTTTGTTTTAATCGTTTCCTATTAGAGGTGACACCTCTTGCTTAAATTTGATTGGTATCTTAATTCGCGATTAAAAGCAAAGTGGCTGACATCTGGGGATGTTTTAGTGAACTGGGCGGAGGCAGATACTTTCAAATTATATACAAATTAATTAATGCGTAATTACAATATAAAATACAAAATTGAAATTACTAAAATTATTAATTATCAAAATTACAATATTAATTACAAATATAATGTGTGTAAGCATACAACAACACGACATCTTGGCCTAACTGCCTCCCGACGGCCAATTGCCCACTTCGACAGTGCTGTCACCTGGTTAGCTTTTAATCACGAATAGCTTTGAGTGATTCAAAGAAATAACATCATATATTTTTTCACATCAAAGTGGCTGATCCGATTTGAGTGGAAGTTCGGAATACTGTGTATCATTACTATATTAAAATTCCATGAGAAATTGAATTCTCTTCGATTAAATATTTTTCACGAATTTTTTCCTCCGGGTTATTCTCATGGGATTTTTGAAAACTTTGAAATGAGTTTTCTCAGAAGTGGTTGAACCGATCGTGCCTCAAAACTAAACAGTATCGAATTAGATGAGGATACTTCTGTGTGCCAAGTGTAAACAAATTTTGAAATTTTGTTTGACCTGTGGAGCGCGAACAAGAAAAAAAGCACTTTTTTTCGGGTATGTTGAAATCAAGACTTCGCTTCGCTCATCCAATGATAGATGAGATGATGACTACTATTGAGCTATCACAGATTCGAGAGCACATTCTTGAATAATCGATATGTGAACTCGCACTGAAATATCAGGGTTGTATGATATGAAGAATGTCGATATCTCGGTTCTAACACGTCAAGTTGAGGGGTCGTGAACACTACTAGGCAAACGCGTTATGTGTTGCCGCGTTGATGGATGAGCTGGAACATATCGACTTATCTTTGGATTGGTTATTATATATATATATATATATATATATATATATATATATATATATATATATATATATATATATATATATATATATATGTATATATATATATATGTATATATATATATATATATATATATATATATATATATACACCTTGAGATCCAAACGATTATGTCACTGCCATCTTTTTTTCATAATTGATTTCTATTATAATGAAGAAGGCTTTGTTTCATTCGCTTACAGTTGATAGGTGATACCTATGACTATCAATAACGTAACGGGATAAGCAACATGGCGGTTTCCTTTCACACCATGCGTACATCAAAGGGATGCCGCCTCACAAATGTTATGATGATTTGCTGGTATTGTTGTATGTTGATCTATACAAGTAATAGATGTAATGCAATCTGTGAATCCAGCTCTTTCCAACTGCATTAAACAATATTGGGATAAATTTCATTTGAATTAGCCAATCTAAATTTAAAATACGTCTGTAAAAGCATTTAGTCCCCTAGTCAAGAGCCCTACTGCTATATTTACCATTTGATAACTGGATAATTACTCATCATCTACGAGAAAGATCAAAATCAATGCAATTGTACAACTATGTACTATATATTGAAATACGAACCTAATACGTACAATTTGATTTGAAATTGCGAATCTCACAAATGTACACGAAAGCGCGCTGATTCCATCATGGTGAAAACGGCCTAATGTTAAAAGGATAGGACTTATACCGTGTTGCTTATCCGGTTACGTTATTGATAGTCATAGGTGATACCTGTGGCTTGGATTTAATTGGTATCTTAATAGCTTTGAGTGATTCACAAAAATTACCTTATATATTTTTTTACATCAAAACGGCCGATCCAATTTGAGTGAAAGTTCGGAATAATGTTTATCATTATTATGTTAAAATCCCCTGAGAATTTGAAATGTCTCGGATGAAAATTATTCCACGAATATTTTCCTCGGGGTTATTCTAATGAGAATTTTGAAAACTTCAAAATGAGTTTTCTCGGAAATGGTTCAACCGATCACGCCTCAAAACTTTACAGTATCGAATCAGGTAATTACACTCGTGTATGTCAAGCTTCAACTGATTTTGAATTTTCGTTTGACCTATGGAGCGCAAAGAATTTTTTTTTTTTTTAAATAGTCACTTTTTTATGCGCGAAGTTGAGTCTTCACTTCGCTTATCCAATCATCTAGACCTTCCGAACGATGCCGGCTGGCCAATTATCTTCCTCGTCTTCATTCTATCCTCGCTTTCTTCTTTCCTCTTCACCATAACTCGCCATGACTCATCATCTGCTCACAATCGTTCATCATCCACATCTTCGCATGAAACTCATTTTCTTCTCACTGTCTTACTTTTATAGTCCCTCCATCTTCCTCGATGTTTTCCAGCTTTCATTCTTCTCTCTCTTCCTTTCTCTCTCCTTCCTCGTCTTCTGACTTTTTTGTTGAGTTATCTCCTGTGTATTGCCTCCGACTTTATGTCATTATTGTTTCAAGATATTTTCAGGCAATTGTGTTCTTGTTTCCGAAGATGAAACGTGAAGATACTGATACTTTGATGTATACCGTGATCTCACGTTCAGTCATGTAGACCTATCGATGCTTGTAAATACAACCTTGTCGTGAGTGATGTCATTTGTCGTTGAAGAGACATACAACAATGTACATACATCTCCGAATCAAATCAATAATAATATTATTGATTTGATTTCTTCAATTTTATAACATTGAACACTATGGTTCGATGATACCTCACCAACACTTGGATTGTTGGGGTATGCCTGTGAACGTGTTGATGAAAGATCAACGCTGTTTGTTGAACCAGTACATTTGCTCTTCTCGATTGCATGAGCTCATGCTTCGCTCGATCTCGATCTCGAGACAGAGCCATGAATGACTGAGGTCTTTGGAACTGAACTTGATCAATATATATGGAGATTGTTAATTCTAGCGAAACCGATGAGATATACTTGAGTAACATGGAAATATACATCAGATAAAAAGGTATATGTAGCAGAAATAATCAGATAGAGATTCAAGATTTATGAAGTGGTATTTTCTATACATTACGCGAATTCCATACAAATATTGAACCCCGTACTGTGATAGTTTTGGGCCCATTGTATAGAAAGCTAACACAAGACCCATAATATTTTTTCAGGTGGGTTCACTCAACCCAGTGGCGATGTTCTTCTCGGCGATAGCACTGACTTTCTACCTAGCACTCTTAATCCTCGCTCATGTGATGAGTGAAATAATGGAGCAGGTGAAATTATCATCACATCTTTCAATAGTCATCACATTTTGTCACTCATCTGGTTCTGAGAATACATGTTGAACATGCACTTGTTCCTCTCACTGGTTCAGATCAATGATTTCGGTTGACAATGTATCTATCGTCCACGGTATATGGATTAGAGGTCCTGTATCGGGCTATCTCCGTGCTCTTATGATGAGATTTACAGTGCTGCTAGTTCCAACGGAATCCGGTGGAGCGCTAGGTAAGGAGAAGCTGGTCACGTGGTCCAGTTGGCCGCCATTTTAGAAAAGAATGAGCCATTTAGCGGCGATCATTTGAACTAGAACGGGTTGTTATTACCCGAGTTCGAAAGTCCTATGCTGCCGATACTACTTAGCACGATTGGTTCATATTATTGTGCGTAACAGTGTACGTATTGACTTATAGTATGATAGCAGTTTCAACATTTATAAGTTCACTATATACTGAGCGATTAACACACTGTCAGAGTGAGTAAGATGCCTCCAACCCTGTGGATGAGCGGGCTGACTTTCTGAACGGTACTAAAACTCCCAGAATGCGATACCAGCGATCTCGGCTTCTAGGAGGCGTGACGCGCCTGCGCATTGAATTATGAAAATGATCTATTGACTGACGTCTTGCCGCAAACAATGACTTACAATTAGTGTTGAGCGCATGCGTAGAGTGTGGCCCACTAGCTTCTTCCACCTAGAGTTCCGCACGGATCTTGATGGAGCCAACGGCACTGTCGATATCAGCTGAGATAGCTTCATTACAGGACCCATATATTTCAGAGCATGGTATCGTACAACAAGTAAACCTGGCAGATTTGACCCTGGAGCGCATGAACTCCGCGCACCAATACCATGTCTCTTTTGCTTGTACGCCATTGAAGTTGATTAGTTGGAAATTCGTTCAAATGTGTAAATATATATATATATATATATATATATATATAAATATAAATATATATATATATATATATATATATATATATATATATATATATATATATATATATATATATATACATATATATATATATATATATATATATATATATATATGTATATATGAATATATATATATATATATATATATATATATATATATATATATATATATATATACATATATATATATATATATATATATATATATATATATATATATATATATATATATATATATATATGTGATGATTGAACATCTTGAATACGATCCAATAATGAGATATCTGGGACGTTATAGTCATGTCGAAAGAGATACGCCTCGACCGGGACTCAAACCCGGGACCTTCTGCTTGCCGGGCAGGTGCTCCACCACTAAGCTACCGAGGTATTAAATATCCTATATAAATACCTCGGTAGCTTAGTAGTGGAGAGCATCTGCAAGGCAAGCAGAAGGTCCCGGGTTCGAGTCCTGGTTGAGGCGTATCTTTTTGACATGACTATAACATCCCAAATATATATATATATATATATATATATATATATATATATATATATATATATATATATATATATATTTATATATATATATATATATATATATATATATATATATATATATATATATATATATATATATATATATTTGAGCACCTGCATGGAGTGGAGTGATATTATTTTGAACTGATGTGAGTCTAATCATACTTCGGAACAGACAAGTCACTTACAAACTTCGACGAGGAAGTGAATTGAAGAACAGATCGCGTCAGAATTGTCAACACAATAGCAGTAATATTTCGAAATCATTCCTCAGATTTCATATAGCATCAAGATCTGAGTGTATATATAGCTCCCCATTACGTTCCATATGAATGTGCCTAGATCAAGATCATCCAGCAATGCATCTGTTCCGTTTCCTCACTGGTAAACCCCTTTTGGTGTCAAGAGCCGATATATCGGCTCCAAATATCTTGCTCGAGAGATGACAAGAGCCGATATATCGGCTCTTACTTCATGTAGTTCCCAAAGTTTCTGTAAGATGGCAATAGTACTGACATATTCAGAAAGCTGCTATTCACACGAATTTCGTGTCACCAAGGTCAATATTCTATCATCTTTCCACAGCCGTGTATGTTTGTTTACATTTGGCTGAAATATGACAATGTTATTCTAGTTTCTTTTCAAAATGGCGTCTTGTGGAAGACGTGATTAATTTCAAGTTGAAGAAGTGATTAGGGATTCAGTAGATGAATCAGATGAGGAAGAATGAAGTGACTTTTCGGAGGATGCATTATCCCACCTTCAGATGAGATAGTGATGCGAGTGACAGGGGCAAAGAGAGTGATGTACTTGATAAAAATGCGGCTGGGCCCACGCCCAGGCCTAGAGTAGGCCTAGTTCATGCCATGTCGTCGTCTTTTTGAAGATAGTTTGTAATGATTGAAATTGCACATGAAAATGAATGAAACTCATGATTCTTACTTGAAACAGTTCGTTCTTCAACATGCAATTCTTCAAAATAATGTTGAAAATTATTTGTTATCTGTACCATTGGTATAAACCCAACAAATATTTTGACAGTTGAAAAAATAAAAATAAAAGTCATTTTTTTATCCATTGTCAGATCAAATGTGAAATTTCAATATCCCTCATCCAAGTGTCCATTCTTCCATCACATTTAAAAAAATATTTCATAAGATTTGACCGCATGTTTGGCAAGTTATGATTTTTTTGTGATTTACTGTAAATCGGTCAAAACCTACCTGGCATTATCAGACACATTTTGGATCAAATCTGGCGGCACTGAAAGGGGTGATATATATATATATATATATATATATATATATATATATATATATATATATATATATATATATATATATATATATATATATACATATATATATATATATATATATATATATATCCATGTATATATATATATATATATATATATATATATATTTATATATATATATATATATATATATATATATATATATATATATATATATATATATATATATATATGTATATATCGGGCGCTAAATGACCTCGCTGTCGATGCGTCTTGAAACCCCAATAGTCATTCATCAGTACTCATATGTTGGTGCAATTATTCACAAGATTTTTTTATAATTCACTCGACTTGGTTATCCTTTCGAACAAATTTCAGAGCTCTTTGGTATGCAACGCGGTCTACGAGTGTGATTGGTTGGATGCCACGCCCGAGTTCAAGAGGTCAATGCGGATTATAATGTCCAGGGCAAATTGCGAGACCGTCATCCAAGCAGCGAAGTTCATACCGTACCTACTCCCCACGTTTGTGTCTGTGAGTATAGAAATCTGATATTCGTCATATCCTGAGAATGTGTTACTCGGCAGGCAAGGTAGCAAAGAACTGCACTCACACTTGGATGTTGATATCGTACACAGGACCAGGTCTTAGTGTGAGTCTTAGTCTTAGTTATTCCTTCAGAGTATGAAACCCAATCAGCATTGTGTACTGGATCATTGTGGAAAACATTCACAGTGAGACTTCGACAATGACTGAACTGATGACGCATGTTCGAAAATTATCCTTTTTAGACGAGCTTTGGCGAGGATATAATTTGACATACTGAAAAAAATTGGTGTTCGTTTCCATGTTGATTTTTTTCGATTTTTTCCAATGTTTTTTGACGGTTCTCCACAGGTCAAATGGCTACAGCTATCGACTTCAAACTCTGTCCGTTATGGTTTCTCATATAACTTAGATATGTATAGTTTTGTAGCATTATAGAGTGATAACTTTCATTTTTATGAATTTTAGAAATATCAAAAATACCCGTTAGAATAACACAGCGGAAAAAAAGAAAATATTTATATTTTCCAAAAGAATAAAATTTTGTGTGAAGTTGAGTTACATTCTGATACACATTACTGGGGATTTTCAGCTTGATCGGGTCAGCCATTTTGAATAAAGAATATAAAATGTGCTCAATTGGTACCAATCGAAGCAGTTTTTACCCATTCTTAACTTAGATGCCACCCAATTGGCGAATGTAGGCAAAAGTTTAGAAAAAAAGTCGACATACTATTACCATCCGCTCGTCTAACAACGCATATATGGCGTTTTCCTAGTTTAACAAATGTGTGGGTCAAAAATAAACTTGGCAGATGATGAATAATATTATTCGCCGAAATTATATTCATTTAGGTGCCACAGAAATTATGCTGTTCGATATTCGTCTGACTTTTATAGTGGGCATATTTTCCAAAACCAGATTCTGAAACAGAAACATATTGAATGGTCAAGTCGAGAAGCAAAACATAATCTGAGAGAGGAACGGTGTTTGCATGTTCAGCTGCTGAACTCGAATCGGAAATCTTACCCTTTGTCGTATAGTTATTTTCAACATGTGGGAATTTTCGGTATGGTCAGAGGAACTTCCCGATTGTTGGACGTTAATTGTTGATGAATATTTTGTTTTCAGGTCACCAAACAAGCTATCTCCGTTTACCAAGTGATCACGAAAGTATCGGTGAAGTAAAACACCGAGAAGAAATGGGTTGAGTGCATAGGCGTGCGCACAGGGGAGGCCGAGTGGGCCCAGGCCGTACCTAATGCTTCACCGCCGCATGCGGCGGTGAAGCATTAGGTACGGCCGCACTCCACATTTACACAATTTTTAAATAAAAATATTGTTGTAGTTATTTCAAACAATTTGTCTGACAACGACTGAAATTATTACGACAGTGTATCTGAAACAATCGATAAACGATGGCAATAGTTGGTATAACTATTTCAATTTTCATTCTTCGAAAGAGTAAAATTAGCATTGTCGAGGCTCGTGTTTCATTTCTGGGAAGACTGCCGGTTACGTTCATTTTCGGTTCCATAGTACAGAGACGGGAGAGAAGCCGCGTTCGTAGGGTATTGTTTCTGGGACGTCCTGGTAGGCACAACAACTACGTTTTACGAGCAGAGGGTGCAGGATTCACATAGCCAGTTGTGTACATATTTTTGTTCATATTAGTCGGCTTATTGTCCAACACTGCACGTGTTTACATGAAACTGAAAGTATTCTGATAAAATTCTCTTTGTGTTCGCCATGAGCCAACCGAACATATTAAGTTTTTTTAAAAAGAAGACACCCAAATCAAGTGAAGATCCTGATTTAAGAGTTAGGTCTACAAAAGACAAATCTAAAGGTAAGATCAGAATAATGTAGTTTTGATTCTTGATGATCTACAGCTCGTTTATTTACCTCTAAAGCCTAAGATAACACGTATCTTCTCAATATTGATATTTGCGGTATGAACATGTTTTATTTAGAACCGGTATTTAGTACCATGTGATGATCGAGGTGATGATTAGTGAATTAAGCAAAAATTAGCGGAATAACTTATTATTACCCTTGGTTACGTATGCTATTTTCGTACCTTAACTAATGATTAACTAATTAATATTCAATCATCATTTGGTTCAACCAGCTCTCGGAAATTTAGAATTTAAACAATTAATAATGTATTGACTTTCAATATTCATTGGCCAACACGCGTAATGTGCAATGAAATATACTGTTGTTGGGCCGTTTGACGTTAGCATAGGAATATGAATTGCAAACATTTTATATCGTTTCCTGAGATAGCGTGTATAAAATTACTTCCACTCAAATTTAGAAATATAAAATATGCGTAGGCGAGTGCGTGAATCGACTTACGTGTTTCAAAATCGGTAATTTCGATTTGATTAGCAAAACGGAGTTTGCAACCTTGAGAAAATTGAAAAGATAAGATTGTTTTATTTTGTGTTTTAACTCCCAATAGATGTGCCACCAGAGACTGATAAACCGTCTAGGCCTACTACTAAAATATCTTCGACAACTCAAGCGAAGACTAAAATATCTGATACTGATGTTGGTCATGGTATTTCCACTGTGAACCCGTTGCTGCTTGAACAGCTAGTAGACCTGCAGGTACCAATTCAACAGAACATGAAACCTGATGATATTGATAGCGATAAGCCCGATCCTGACTATTTGATAGCCGAACCAGCAGAACTCCAGGATCCAAAATCGTTTTTAGGCGCAACCCCAGATGACCCGTGCCAACCGTTTCCAACCGAACGTTTAGAAAGGGATAATAGACTGAAAAGGGGGCCCTGCCAACCAAAGCTGACGCATTTTCCAAGAACCAAAATTGGAGAAAAATATAGGAGTTTTCATGATCATTGGTATCTCGGATTTAAATGGCTGGAATACAGCTGCGCAGAAGATGCGGCTTATTGTTTTCCGTGTAGAGCTTTCGCTTTCAATAGTACAGCTAATAAAGGTCATATTGACTCAGCGTTTTTAAAAACAGGATTCAAGTATTGGAAGGAAGGTACGCGAAGTTTAAACAGGCACCAACATAGCCGATGCCACATTGAAAGTGTTGTGGCTTGGGAATCTTTTAAGAACAACAAGCCCGTTGATTGCCTACTGGACGATCACAAAGCTGTAATTTTGAAGAAAAGGGAGTCTGAGAGATTAAATAACAGGAAAGTAATGTATCGTCTCATCGATATTACCTTAATGTTGGCAAAAGGGGGCCGCCCGTTTAGAGGGCACAATGAGTCATCAGCAAGTTGTGAAAAAGGTCTTTACCTAGAAGTTGTCGACTTATTAGAGAGGTACGATCCTGTGATGAAGAATCATCTAGCTACTGCTCCCCGTAATGCTACATATATGAGCAATCGAATTCAGAACGATTTGATTACATCTATACATAATGTAGTACTAGAAACGATTAAAAAAAAAATCAATGGGCGAGCTATTTCTCTTCTTGCCGACGAGACGAGCGACTGTGGTCACCACGAGCAAATGGCTGTAGTGGTTCGCTTCTTTGATAACGATCGTCTGCAAACGGTAGAGTTCTTCGTAACGATGACACGTCTGGTAATGACGGACGCTGAATCCATTTTTAACGCTTTAGATGAGGTGCGTATGAACTTGAATATCAGCTGGAGTTCTGTTACGGCAGTGTGTTTCGACGGCGCCGCTACAATGTCAGGGCACGAGTCGGGGGTACAACAAAGATGCAAGGCTAAAAATCCTAAAATCTTATACGTTCACTGCTATGCTCATTGCCTGAATTTGGTCCTTGTAGACGCATGTAAATCGCATAAAAATAATGATCTGGTTTTTGATTTTTTTGGCACAATACAGTTTGTGTACAACTATATCGAAGGTAGCCCTGCAAGGCATGCAGTACTGGAGCAGATTATGAAAGGAATTAATGTTAAGCTTCACACGTTGAAATCTCTTTCTGCTACCAGATGGGCATGCAGAGCTGAAGCAGTATCTTCGGTAAAAAAAAACTATACGTCCATAGTTACAGCTATTCGAGAGATAAATACAACAACTAAACACGCAGACGTGAGGGCTAAAGGTCGAGGTCTTTTGTCACAATTAGAATCGTATAACTTCGTTTTGTGCTTGCAAATGATGCAGCCAATTTTGGAGGTCATACTCAAAGTGAGCACGTATTTGCAGCATGAAGAGTTGAACTTGTTGTTGGCAGTGAATAAAGTGAAGGATCTGAAATCAGTGTTTGTTAAGATGCGCAATGATCCAAATGAGTTCAATGAAATGTACGATGCAGTCGTTGAATGTTGTACAGACGCTCAGATTAAAATCCCTGCCCCCAAAAGGAAAATGGTTTCCAAAAGAATAGATGATAACCCACAAACATCACATGTGTTCACGGAAAAACGAGATGAGATCCGAATCAAGACATTCAACCCTCTTTTGGACTCACTGATAGTTGGTATAGATTCTCGCTTCCAACAGGACACGATGAAACTCATTACATCTGTTGGCATGATGCTTAATCTATCAGTTGACGGTGAGCATCTTTCATACTTGACTTCCCACTTCGAAGTACCTTTAGAAGAACTAAAAGCCGAGATAAGGCTGCTAAACGCTGACAGCTCTGGACTGGTTCCGAAAGGGAACCAGGACTACAAGGCATGGATTTCGTGGTTCAAGTCAACTGGTCAAGTGGATATTTTTCACGTTTTTCTCAAAGTGATCAAATTGTTTGCAACCATTCCGGTTACAAGCTGCTCTTGCGAACGCGCCTTCTCCAAACTCAGTATAGTGAAGACAAAGCTGCGAACGACAATGTCTCAGGATCGTCTTCAAGGCATGATGCTTTTATTCATTGAGCAAGAACTGACATCGTTGGTAAAGCATGATGATGTGATTGAAGAATTTATGAGTATCATCCCTACTGAAAGACGAATGATTCTTTAAATCCAGCATGTTAGACATCAATATGTTATTGAATATATTGAATAATCACAGTTGCTTGCAGTTGAAGTCAACATCAGTTTCACTCAATAATATTTCATGTTGATAAAGACTAGTCATATATAGATGATAAATATATAAACATATATAAAAGTACATTCTTGATGGAATATCTTGATCGAAATATTCGCATTAGGCCGATAAAAAATTGGTATATTTCAATTCGTGTTTAGTTTGTTACGAGAATCATACATGTGATCTTTCTATTCACCTTCAATTGTTGAATAAATATATCCATTCTTGAATTGAAATATGTTATATATTTTTAGTAATAGTATGCACCGAACCGTCCTCAGGTACACTCGTTGAAAGGTAAAGTGCTGGCCGATTGTCCTACTTCCCCACCTTTCATTAAGAGTTAAGAATTTCATTAATGAACCTAATCTATTGCTTGATTTGGAGATTATATAATAATATAAATTTTCAATCCCTCGTGTTTATAAAATACCTCACTACTCGAAAATCATAAATTATAATAATTTATTGTAACAATGTGTAAGCAATCTGGTTATCATTTACCTACTTCCAAGTCTTCTCAGACCAAGAGAATAATATAAAAAAATACGATTTTACAAAATCTTCCCTGCGGGGCAGGGTGGGGGGCAAGCCCCCCACACCCCCCTGTGGGGTATATAAATTTAATTACATGGGACACTTTATACTGGGCCGTACCTAATGTCATGTCCTGCGCACGCCTATGGTTGAGTGGTATATACTTTATCGGGGTAGGCGCCTACTCTCGTCTCTAATCATCTGTGAGAATTGTCTTCAAAAACATACGATATTCCTAACCTGGAGAGAATGTCCATTCTTTGATGCGGTACGACCATGTGTGAATAACGTTTCAAAGAAGAAGCAATCTTAATTCATGATACATAAGACGTGAATTAGTTCCACTATGATTGACATAATTTTTGAAACCATCTTTTTCATGTTTTCAATTGATGGAATACTCTTGTAACTGTCATGATGTTTAGCCCTGAAATCTGAGTTTTACTGTTGGAAATTATCAATGTAGGCCCACCCATATATGTGTGTAGATTGAGTATCGACAATTTGTGAATGCATAATACTGGTAGTGTAATACGCTAGGAAAACGCGGGATGCGCGTTGTGAGGTGAGTTAAGAAGTATTGAAATGGAAATCTATAGAATGAAAAATGACTTGTCAGCTCAATTTACATCTACGGACCTTGAATTACTCCGAACGTTCAAAAGCCTTACCTGTAACTTGTTGATATTTATAGTAACCTACAACCTGTCGCATAAACACTTTGCCAAACTTATTGATCCAAATATTCAATAAAATGTACACTTTTATTGCGTTTTCTCCTTTATTCCGCCTTAAAACCCTAATATTCATTCATTCTCATTTGATTGTTGCAAAAATCTGTGGAAAGGTGTATAATAGTATTGTTCATATTCGGTGCGAATTTGAGAGCTTTTGAAAAATTATTGTTTTTCAAGTATTTTTCCTCCGGGTTGTTCTCATGAAGATTTTTCAAACTTTTCGATTCTTTTAAGGAAAAACCTTCCGACCGATTTTTCTGAAAAACAATCCCAGCCTGTTCTAGTATAACAGAAATCTGTGGGAAAAGTTTCGAGACAAAAGTATTTTTTCCTGACCTGTATGCCGCGTACAAAATTACAAAAAAATAAAAAAAATACAGACAAAAAACCAAGCCCATTTTTTTCGGCATGTGAAATGGAATCTTCGCTACGCTCATCTGACAATACATAGTATAATTCAGGCACAATCCATATGGATATGCACTCTCTGTTTTCGCATTGAACATGGGTACAACCACAATTGGAATTGATCAAAAAGTTATCACTAATTGAAATACCACTCCAAAAATGTATTTGGATGAACAATTAGTCCTAGCTGTTAGTGGGGTCGTTAGACGGACGATAATAGTAATCGAATGTATTCTTCATCCTTATTATGGTTCGAAATGATTGGAATGAGAAGCATCTACACTCTAACTCAAAACAGGAACTTCATTAAAATCTCTCTGATGGATTATTTTTGGATGCGTGACACAATTAAACCACGAATTGAAACATTCACAGCCTGTCACCATGTAAACGTTGTTGAGCAAACGAAACTTCGCATTGCTGTCCGTTATGATAATGCTGTATATATATAGTTGTCATGACCATTTTCATACTGTATAGGGGAAGAGGGGGCATGGCAAGAGAAGGGGGTGACGGGGTAAAACGTTGTAAGACGATTTTCTCTCTCGGGAAGTGCTGCATTCTGGCGCACTTCATCATAACTACTAGCCATAAGCCTATTGCTCACTAGGCAATTGTCAAAGAAGTTAATTATATATTTTATATATATAAATATATATATAAATATATATATATACATATATATATATATATATATATATATATATATATATATATAAATATATATATATATATATATATATATATATATATATATATATATATATATATATATATATATATATATATATACATATATATATATATATACATATATATATATATATATATATATATATATATATATATATATATATATATATATATATATATATATATATATATATATATATATATATATATTGATATATATGATCCATATTGATGGGATTAAATGAATTTCAGGTAAATCAAGTTTAATCAGTATTTATTTGAAAATAAATAAATATAGCCTGACGTTTCGGTGTGGTTCACACACCCTGATCACAGGCAATACACAATGAACTCATCTATCAAACAATCCGATGCAAAAGCCCAAACAAGAAGTTGGGATGAAAAAAATATTAACAATACAATACAAATCATGATCCAAAAAGCCGTTCAACGAATCGCTCCAGTATGTCGGTACAAAACCAGAGCCTACTACGTATGATATATCAAGATCCTTATAAATAATACAACTGTGCTGTTTTGGCATGAATATCGAAAATCCTGGTCTAGTGAATCCCACAAAGAAAAAGAAGAATACAAATAAGAGAAGAGAACAAAAATGAAAAAGGACTCCTACAAAAAATTCGGTGAATATCAAAACTAAAGAGCAGTGATTCACAGCAATTGTTCTGCTATCATTTTCATCCATTTGTTGAACGAAAAACATAATTAAATTGGAATTTTCTTTGGCCAAATACCACGTGAATCCCGAGAATTGACAACATCAAGAACTTTTGAAGGAACTTCCACATATTTTGGGAACTTACGTGTTCCTTTTTCACCTGAGGAACTGGGAAATCAACTTGGTTCCTTTTATAGGCAAGAAACTGAACCTCTACTCAGTTCCTGTATTTTAGGGACTCAACCAACACTGATAACATTTCTCAACTGCCAGATGGAGCTACCAGATGGGCTCTGGTAATTCAGGCACTCACTAAATTGAGTGAATCAACTAAATAATCAAATCCACTGAATTATCACATGACTAATGGTTATCGACATAACAGTTTGCAACTCGAACCGATAACATATCGATTATATGAATAATGTATAATGTGTAAGCATGAACACGCTCTGTGTGTGTGCCCCACGAGCAAACAAACGAAGCACAACGAGCCAAGCTGCGTACTACACAACATCAACAGGAAGTAACAACTTAACAAAGTGAAGTGATTCAAAATAAGAGATAACAACACTCAAAATCATAAAATGGTACATTTTCATAACACAGGCCCTATCCCTATTCTTGATTCAGAATTGCAGTGACTTTCTGTTTTAACATAATTGTAGTGAAACTGCCTGATATTATTCGAGAAAACTTCTGATAAAAATACTATCAATCCCTAATAATTATTCCTAAAATGTTACTCGTTATTTGGATGTAGGCCTAAAGTACACGGTGAAGTAAAAATCAATGACAAAAATAGTGTTGGGCCTACTGTTACATAAGTGAACTTTCCACCTTTGTTATTCTGAAATGTAGGCCTATAACATGAAATTTAATTGCTGGGAGAATGAATAATGATGACATTCTCTGTGTCATCGTAACAGATTGTGGTGGCTCTCCGTCTGAATTTGTTGTAGTGAAACTGATCCACGCCGTGCAGAGGAATAGATCGTGGAAATCTTCTCACATTGTGTTTTGTCATATTTGTTTTCTGTATGGTACGGTGAAAATAATGAATGAAGATATATTCGAGATATATCGAAAGTCAGACAAATTATTATCGCGTGAAATATTCATTGTCTACATTTTTTAATGTGTTTTAATTTATCTCGTATCGTGCAATTTTGACAATTTATGCTCATCAACAACTGTGGAATCTTCCTAGCGAGAAATTCATCCCTTCTGGTGTGAAATGTATTCTCTCTGAAGGAGAAATCAGACAATCCGTAGAACAATGGAGCCTGAAATCGATTTGTATTCAACAATGGCGCCCATCTACTTATTATGTAAATGTTTCGGTTTGGCATCTTATCACGTGACAAAAACCGGAACCTCTCATCGTCTAGATGTGTCGAAATACTCGATTATCTACAGCATCACGGTCTTTTTGTCGGTAACAATGCACTACCTGGTGTCATTCTACAAGAACTACTCGTCTCAGAACGGTTCGTTGACTCTGACCTTTGTCTTGAGCGTCAGTTTCCACAGCGTCGACTTCCTACTTTCTTTCAGCGCTATTCTCATCAATCTCAGGAACAGAACCAAACAGATACATTTCTTCTCAAAGTTGCTGAGAATAGATCAGGATTTTGATCAAAGAATAATTTATAGAATTTACTCCCAAAGTAGGATATCAAATTATGTCCAAACAATGTTTTTTATAATAATAATGATTTGGTCCACAGTTTTGGCAATACTATTCATATACTACGATTCATCAGGTTCATTATTAGAATCGATCAACTGGATATATATATTTATAGATAAATTGATATATTACGCAATGATATTACAATTCATCAATGCCGTTCTAATTTTAAACGCGAGATTTAAAATAATCAACGACGAGCTCTCGAAACCGGATACAATTAGTTCAGTAACGTCACCACACGATGGCAGCACAAGAGTGTTACAACTGCGACGTTGCCACGATGCATTGTGTGACCTTGGGGATGAGGTTAATCGTATGTTCACGATACAACAGCTGCTCTTCATGACGTCAGCGATTGTGAACGTGACGTCACAGAGTAATTACATCATCAAGGATGTGAAGAAGTTGTTTAACGGAAGTCCGTTTCTCAAGAGATACATTTCGTTGGATGTTTACATCGTCGGTTTGACAGCGCTGTTCGTTTACGCCATTGCTGCTAGCTGCACGATGGTGAGAAAGCAGGTGAGTTGAAGAAGGTACCAACTACTAAAAATCGTTTGATCTGAAAAACCAACTGTACTAAAAAAACTGAATCGAACTTCTACTCATGAAGCAACCTGTATCAAAGTTGAATTGGAGGTTTGACTCCTTCCGTTCATAAATTTCATTTTACACATATCACCTAACCTCAACCATCATTAGAGCCTACAGCACATTTTACAGCACATTCGTGAAGCACTTCTGTACAGGTTGCTCGCGTCGCGAAGTTTAAGTTCAGGTCAGTTGGTTTGATACAGTTTATTTTCAATGCAGTTGACCAATCCCCGTGAGCTGTGTGGCGCAGTACCGACAACAGGTGGCTGAAAGGGCGTGGTCAGGATCATCACGGTTGAATGCCTGAGAACCTTATTCCTGAATCTTTTTGACGGGTCTGTTAGACAGGTTCCCTAAAACCTGACATAGCTAGACATAGCTGCCTGAAAGGGTTAAATATGTATGTCTTACCTTTTTATTCCCCAACTGCCTACGATTTTTCCCGTCCTGCCTAACTGACCATTCTGTTCCTCAACTGCCTAGTAAAATACTCTTTGCTTCCGAATGGTGTTTTTGTTATTGACACCCTCTATTGCAGCCATGCGCGTGATTTGAAATTCAATTTGTATTATTTTTTACCACAGAAGTTATCATATTGAATGCGGGAGAGTGTTCATATGAACAAGTATGAGAAAAATAACAGTGCAAAAGGGACAGCTTTGACATCGCATCATCGGGATACGGAATATAATATGTAAGTAAAATGTATGTCAAATATTGAGAATACAATGTTATATGGAAGGTGAGAACATTAAGAATGGAAACGACCTATAAAATCTGTATAAAATTAACGAAATATTGCAATGGATATGTTGGTATTATGAATAGATTCACATTGGTCAACGACGCAATGTTATTAGATATATTGGTGTTTTTTTTAACCGTCAAATGATTATTTTCCAAGTAAGCTCACAAGCTCGCGATTTCTCATGCAGTATCATGCTGATTAGGCCTACTGAAGAAAAAAAGTTACTAAAAAGTTAGGGGAAATGATATATATTCAGTTTGGTTGAATTTGATGAAGGTTTGGATGTAGGCTACTATTCCAATAATTAAATCATCTGTTGATATTCGAACTTTAAAGTTTACCTGTGAATCTGAAGTTGGAAATATGTATTTCAAATCACGCGGCTGACAGCAATACAGGGTGTCAATAACAGAAACACTATTTTGAAAGCAAAGTTATTTCAGTGGGCAGTAGGCCCTGCGGTTCAGTTTCTAGATTGAAGAAGGACCACTTCGGTCAATTTAACCTTTTTAGGAAGTACCGGGAAAATCGTGGACAGTAAGGGAATCAAAATGTGAAACAGTTATACTGTAGACCCTACCCTTTCAGGTAGGGTTTCCAGTTCCGATTTTTTCTGTCGTCCGACACGATATTGGTACGATTTTGGTTTTACCTGTTTCCACTTGGCTGCATCGTAACGTTTTCGTGACGTCATAGCCATGGCCTTCATTACCTTAAACTCACAGGCTACATTGAATGTGAGGAGTTGAGCTGTCAGATTACAAATTGACGCACTTTTCTCAAGTCACGCAATTGTAATCATACAAACACGGATTGTCCTGGACCAACTGAGTAAATGATTCTACTCAAAATGGCCCAACAGTTCTGGATAATAAATTCAACAAAGTGATTCTGAAAGCGTGGTGATGTTTGAAATTGCAAATTTTATGGATGAATGAATCGATATTTTCGTTAGTCGGTTTTTAATTACAGTCGTTCGATCACAATCTCAGTGTAACTTCCGGTGAAATCATAATTTCGGCCAACGAAAGTGGAAGTTGAGTCAGTAATCACGACACCGAATCGGTACCGAAACGGTGTCGTGAACCGCCATGTTGTTTAGGTGAATACTGGCTTGTGATTGGTCAGTTGGGAAAATCGTGTCGGACGACAAGAAAAAATCGGAACTGATGGAAACCCTGCTTCGGGTGGTAGGGGGAGGGGCGGGAGAGGCGGCGTTCGACGGGGGCTCGGAGCACTCTTGGATAGATGATTGAAAATAAGGTCGGGGCTCAGTTGAGGTTTGCTAATCGAGCACGAGTCCGCTATAAATCTTCCGCTATAAGTCTTCAGCCTCACCCTAGTGAGAGTCACATCTATATTATATTCGTTTCAACGCACTTGTTGAATTCTAATACGTCCATAGTTTGGATGTCATTTCAGGTTGAGTTATTTCTCCTCATTTATTCATTCTAGTGATGTTTAGGGATATCACTCCAGTTTCGAACATTCTTTGTTAACTTTTCTTCTCTTTCTTTATATATTTCGTTTCGTTAACCCAGGTTTTTTGTGTCGAGCACACCCTGGTCTTCATTCGTACTTGGTTTGCGAGTATAGCCGAGTCAGGGCTATACTCACTTGTTTATCAATGCCAAGGTGGTATTCTGATATTCCGTATCGTTTTTGGAATCATTATTATTTGAATCAAAATACTGTCCACTATACTCCTCATTTACGCTAGCCAAACGCTATCGGTACGCGCTGCACAATCTCGTTGGCCACTTCTTTTTCCGACCGAGTTGAGTGTATACACATGGTGCAGTTGGTGCTCAGTCAACATGGTCATGAGATAGAGTCTCATACACGGGAGACAATGAGCAAATAGTTTATTTGTAATTTTCACTGCTAGAGTGCACCCGACATCAGCTCCCGATATATAAGCTCCGTTCCGCCTGCCGGCGGTATACGCGAGGTATAAAACCTTACAAACCTGACCTACTATCCGCAATCTGGCCTTGTCCACATAATTGACCATGTTCCTTCATATATAAACTCTGGAGGAACCCATTTAAAACAATGGAAAAATAAGTGACAGGCAGGAAGCGACCAGAGCTCCCTGGCATGGGAGTCAGCTGTGATTTTGTCTTGCTCCCATGCCTACCGTGTGTTAGACTTCATGAGACAGGTTATTGTACTCTCACAAAAAAAAAACGAACCCATCACGATCAAAAGCTATTTACAGAGACGTAATAATACTGTCAGCCATCCAGGTGAGTTGTCCCGACCCGCTCGTTAAAATACTCAGTCCGAACAGCACTTGGTTGTTCTCAGTGACTGGAATATCTGCATGTCGCATCAGTGTTTCCGTTCGAGCGACTCGTGCCACAGCGATAAAACACGAGCTTTCAGTGCGAGCTTATCGATGAGTGAAGATATGGAATTTATACCACGCCCCTTTTAGCGACACCCTGTCGGAACTGTTCACCATATGCGACTCTTATTAGACACGTGACTTTCTGTGAATATAATTCATCATGTTTTTTTTACCGTGGGAAATACATTGCTTGGGCCTACAGGTAGTTGTTTATTCATTTATTTGTATTTATTTATTTCCACAATTAGATTGAAACAGGTGGTAGGTTGATGATATAATTTGTACAATATAAACTTAAGACTGAATAAAACCAATTAAACATATTGAATAGTAAGAATAGACGAAAGCTCCATCACAACATTTGCCTCACTGCCTGCATAATTCAATATATTGAAACAGCATGTTAATTATCAATAGCAAATGAAATCAGAATTGAAATAACAATGGGTCTACATAAGCATAGAATAAAATGCTGAAACATAATCTCTAATTCAACATTCATCCCTCTGGCTCTATCAGTGTAGGTCTTTAAGGCGATTCTATGGCGTTGCCCTGTTGGTTTCAGGCCAGTCACAGCGCTGTGTTGGTGCATCAACTCCTCCTGCAGGATTTGCCCAGGTCCACATATCAACAGGTAAACAGAGTGGCTCCTGGAACCTGGATCCTCACCGCGACTTTCAGTTGAAATAACATCCTAGGAGGCGCATTCCAGTACGATTGAAAACAGTTTCAAAAGATGGAACCAGAATGAAGCAGAAAAGCGATATCATCCTATATACTAACGGCGTAGTAGGCCTACACAGTCACTTTGGACCCTGGATTTGAGTTGAGACTGGATGTATCTGGTACAGGAATGCGCCTCATGGTGTCTAGCTAGTCCCAAGGACTGGTTTCTCGATTGGTTATTATAATTGTTTACTAAAGGAGTTGAATATTATGGAGACACAATATAAACTATAGAGTAACGATCTCTTGAACCGCCGTTATTCATAACACCATTACTTCTCTCCACACCTCTCTAATGCTCTTTTGATAACTACCCTCTCCGTTTTCTCACACACATGCAATCTCTGACTAATATTCCCGTAATTGTCTACCCTGCTCCTCGTCCTTTCTTTTGAAATTAGAACCACATCCGATTCTTCCAACCTTGAGATACTCTACCGCAGGCCAATTGACCATTTTCATAATTCAATGCGCAGGCGCTTCACGCCTGCTAGCAGCCGAGATCATTGGTAGGCCCTATTACATTCTGAGAGTTTTAGTACTGTTCAAAAAGTCAGCCCGCTTATCCACAGGGTTAAAGGCAGAACACCAAGATATAAAACTTGCATTATCTCTCATCCCACTCACTCTGACAGTGTGTAAATCTCTCAGTATATAGTAAACATATAAATCTTGAAACTACTATAATATTATAAGTTAATAGGCCTACGTTCACTGTAACGCACAATAATATGAATCAAATGTGCTAAACAGCATTGGCAGCATGGGACTTTCGAACTCGGGTAATAACATCCCGTTCTAGTTCAAACGATCGCCGCTAGATGGCTCATTCTTTTCGAAAATGGTCTATTGATCAGACAGGCCAGAATTTTCCACTGACAACAATGGAGATTCACAAAGACTGGATAAGTTGTCATAGTAATTAGCCCTTCCAGTGGATATTCACTGATCAGAATTCTAGTCTCTTCGAGGTAGTTGGGCCCGGAACGTTAGTCCACCCTGGCAGTTGGTTTCTTACCGCGACTGCTGCTCAAAATAACGTCCATACAGGCCTATAGCTAGCTCAAAAAGACTGGACTTTGATTAATAACAATTTACCAGTAGAGCTGGACAAGACAACATGTCCGAACCTCATTTTTCTATCGCCACTAGCACAAAATCCTATGGTATTTTGAGCCCATTATTCAAAATTGATCACGTGCTGTTCCTTGTCGAGTCCAAGAACTTTGTAACTGATTGGTTATAACGTGGTTATAACCAGCTATATGTGCTTCATGTGATCCGTGAGGGTAAGGAGCATATCGGACCCGGTTCGATCCCCGCCACCGTCCATCTTTAGAGGTTTTTTTTCGAGGTTTCCCTCTGTAGTCTAGGTTAATGCCGGGATGGTTCCTACAATATAGGCCACGACCGCTTTCTTCCCACTATCCTTCCCGATACCTAAGAAACCTTCATCCCATCATTCCATCATCTCATCAATCATTCATTCTTTCGACGCAAATAGATCTTCTCAGTTATCATTATAGTGTGTCGTGAAAACAATATATATTATACTTTGATTGGTTGGTGCTCACTAGGAGAACTACTTTCCATGACACCTCGATATGATGAAAATTGTCCTGCGTATTAGATGGGTCCATGATTTCCTCATCAACTTGTGATGTTATCAATTTGGCTATCCTACAGTGAACATTAACCAATTAAAGTTCTAGTATTTTGAAGCTAGCCAGGCTTAAGACGTTATTTCAAGTAGCAGTCGCTGCTGAAGGACGTGGACAATATTCCCAATGAACCTCTTGGAATAACGTGCTAGGCCTTGTCAACTCCAGGAAATCAGGGATTTTATTGGTTGTTGATTACTAATAGAGCTACCCACCATGACAAATTAGTATGATGAGAAATTCTCGGCATCTCATACTGCAATAATCTATCGCATCTCGTATCTTCCTCCATAAACAAAATGGCTTTCAACAGTGGAAATACACATAGACATTAGACCAGACATGTTGCCATGACAGGTAGCTCTCCTAGTGAACATCAACCAATGGAAGTCCTGGTCTTTTGGAGCTAGCTGGCCCCAGCAAGTTAGTTCGAGTGGGGGTCGCCAGAGCTCCAAGAAGGGAAGTCTCGTCGGGCGAGGGTGGACCTGATCACGTGATCGATTGTTGCAGCTGCACCACTTCTCTCTGCAGCTGCTTCACCGCCAAGTCCAGTTCACAGCGTGTGGCATGTTCTTTATCGACAACACTGTGCTGTACACGGTGAGTATCATCACCACGTAAGCCACGCCCCTGAACCAATCACATGTGTGTTCCAGGTATGCTCTTACAATGTTATAATTATAACGGTCTTCTCCCGTATAACCTAGCTGTTGGTGGGGTCGTTAAGCAAACAATAACGGTCTTTTAATGTGTTCCGGAGTTTCGAAAACTGAAAGACTTTAATCTGCGGCGGAAAATTATGGTTATTGATGTGAAATAATTGAAATGGGGTGGTAAGATCGCCCTTGTGGTGCCCCGTCCAAACGATCCTACCTTCCATCCATAGCCTTAATTGAGGAACAATGATTCTGTATCAAGTTTCGATGTTATTGAAAAAAAATGTCATATGTTTTATGTGTGATGAATAAAATGCATACCAAATTGAAATTTATTCGAATATTCTCATGAGGAAATCGAAACTGTTGAGCCAAATTTGTAGAAGTGAACTGGCTTACCTCCGATACAACAAAAATAACGTTCATCGAGAAGAATCGAGCATCGATAATAATTTACGCTGGGAAGAAAACGTACGCCGGAAAAACGTACACTGGGAAAAAACGTACTCCAAAAGCGTCATTTCACAGAGGAGATGTACTGGGAGGCAGCACCCGAGTAGGAGGACGATTCAGGGTGGAGTTACGATGGTGTATTCAAATAGTAGGGGATAATTGTCCTCCAACAAAATGTATTTACTATAGTATCGTGTATGAAAATATCGTTTCATTTTCTTTGTACGAGATTTCCGATTCAGATAATTGTACCATATCACAGGTTATATTATTATCGTTATCTTTATATAAAGCGTTGTTGCAGATGGCGGCGTGCGTGACGTCATACTTGGTGATATTGACGCAGTTCCAATAGCTCGGCCAAACCGCCGTCATGCTCACTGGACACTTCAAGGAGACGTCACGTGGTTGGGGTGCCATGTCCGTACCCATAGCACCCTCTATCTTCACCCTCGAACTTTCAATCATGTCAAAAGTTTTTGTCGTTGAAATTTTGGTTTGTGGTGCCCTCACAAAACAAGGGAGGGTGCTAAGGGTATGCCAGCCCCCATTTCACAGAATTGGAATGTTGGCTACGTCAACAGTTGTGCTACGTTTGTGCCGGTTGGTGTCGCCTTCCGTCGATCCCCAAATCTATTCTAGATGAAGTGGGTGCCACGGTTACGCTATAACTCCCAGTCCACACATTTGAAACTTCAACCAACCACGGCAGTCGTTCACGCTGTGTTTGTGCTATCCCCTTCTGAAGATCCATTTCACTGGCATTTCACCTCAAATCGTGAAAGTCGAAATATTTTTTCATCAATCGTTTGTGCTTCGTTTGTGCTTATTTGTGTTCGAAACCACATCGTTTGTGCTCAACTCGTTCGTCCGCTAACTAGAATTCAACTTGGGGGTGCCACAGCGAAACGACAGCAACTCCAAATCGAAATACACCCGAAAACAAAACAAATCGTAAACAGCCGAATTGCACCTCCAAAATGGAAAAAAAATTCTCGCTGATCGTTTGTGCTTATTTGTTCTCGAAACCGCACCGTTTGTGCTCAACTTTTTCGTCCGCTAATTAGAAAATAATTTGGAGGTGCCAGCGAAACGACAGCACCCCCGGATCAAAAAAGTTGAATTATTTTTTCGCCAATCATTTGCGCTCTGTTTGTGCTTGTTTGTGCTCAACTCGTTCGCCCGTTATTAGGAATTTAATTTGGGGGTGCCTATATATATATATATATATATATATATATATATATATATATATATATATATATATATATATATATATATATATATATATATATATATATATATATATATATATATATATATATATATATATATATATATATATATAAAGGGAGCCTGTGTAGACTGGACACTGATATTGTGAACCACAGAAGTGTATCCAAATGTCATGTGGATATAGTGCACCACAAAGTGGATATTCTGTACCTCAAACCTATAGTTAGGCATTGTTGAACACCTATATTGTGGCCCCCAATACAGTGGCCCACAAAACTGAGACACGGGGATCCAGAATATCTCTTCGAACGACTAATTTGGTATTGTAGAGCTCAGTAAAGTAATCTACAAAGATTTGTCATTGTTTGTCTTGTGTCTGTATTTGATTTACTCGTTACAGATTGTTCTTAAACTAGGCAAACGCAGCAAGCGTTGTAAGATGAGCGAGATATCTGAGTAAGGTATAAGAGTCGTTAAAGTAGTTCTACCCTTGCCACTTTATCGGCTCTGGTATTCTACACACCTTGACGTATGAAGAAATGCTTCATTGTTGGGCAAATATCGAATCTAGAAAGCAGTGAATCTTGGCAACCTAAATCTGCTTTCATTTCCATAATTAGACGAGCTTCAGCGAGGATTCAATTTGACATACTGAAAAAAATTGGTGTTCGTTTTTATGTTTTTTTTTTTTTGTTTTTTTTTATGTTTTTTTGTCGGTTCTCCACAGGTCAAACGGCCACAGCTATCAACTTCAACTTTTTTTTCGTCATGGTTCCTCATCTAACTTAGATCTGTATAGTTTTGTGGCATTATCGGGTGGTAACTTTTTTTTTATGAATTTTAGAAATTTCAAAAATCCCCATTAGAATAACCCGGAGGAAAATACTTGAAAAATCAAAATTTTTCAAGACCTCTCAAATTTTCGCCGAATATAAAGGAAACTGTTATGCACATTTTGAGAGATTTTTCGCATCAATCGGATGAGAAATAACGAAGAAAACGCATTTATAAAGCATTTTCCCATCAATTTAGGCTATTACGGGAACCAATTAAATCTATAGCAACAATTGTGTCACCAATTAATTCAAAACGATTGAAATGAATGAAGAGGAAGGCCGAGACATAACTGATTCTCGTAAGGTTTTTGAACGTTAGGAGTGATCCAAGGTCTGTAGATGTAGATTGGGTTGACAAATTTGTTTTCATTCTAGATTTCTATACCCCTAAGCTCGTCTAACAACGCGCATCCCGCGTTTTCCTAGTATATTTGATGAATGAAAGCAGATAATTCAATTATTTTCTTCGAAACGGCTGGTTAGAATTGCATACAAAATCGTGATAATGTGTATCATGCGTGTAAACACATTCAGAGAAAATGTCGTCTCATTTGGAGAGGTCTCATTTTTTTCAAATTTTCTCGTTTGAAATAATCTTATGGGGTTTTTAGAAACGTTGAGATGATATTTCTCAAAATCGGTTCGACCGATTCATCCCCAAAGCTATAGAGTTCTAAGTTAGATAAGTTTGCGTGTACAAAAAAATGTCATGTCGATCGGTCAACCCCTGCAACCTGTGCAGTGCCCACAAACAAACAAAAAGAAAACACAGACAGACAATAAACCCCTATTTGAGTGGGATTTAATCTCCGCTTATCGCTCATCTAAAAGCAGGTGATAGTGTTCACTCTCAAAAAATTGAAGGGAAACAAACAAACATGGCCCACCTAATAACATTAAACATTGTCATTTCATCTTAGCTCTCTTCTTGAGTCACTGATCTTCGTTATATTCTTTATAATTTATATCTTCTTCCAATTCATTCCATTCCCACGTCCTTCTTTGGATGAATCCATATTTCCCTACTTCTCTATCCACTCTTTCCTTTTCCATTCTTACCCCTCCCCATGTATACGTCTTTATAATCCCTTTCCAAATCTATTGCTCAATTCCTCCCATCCTGTATATTCATTCTTGACTCTAACAAAATTGCACATTCTTTCTATTTGTCTTCGTTTTGCCAAATTTTCCCATCCCATTTCCTCAATCATTTTCCTAGGTCTTTCTATAATTTTTTCCACCACATCCTTATCGTTCCTGATAATCTTCCAGCGCTTCTCTCTCCCCAATACCCTTCTTGCAGCAACCCTTTGGACGTTCTCCACAGCCTTTATTAGTCCAACTTCATGCGGATCCCAGACTGAACTAGCGTACTCAAGCATTGGCCGAATCAGACTCATGTATGCCTTCTCTTTTATTTGCCTCCCTGTCCCCTTCAACTGCCTCATAATGAAATTCAAGGATCTTATTCCCTTTCTTGAGACATTTCTAACATGATCCCCCCACCCTAAATTTTTATTTATGTAAAGTTCAAAATATTTATCCGCTTCTACTTCCTCAAGCATTGAATCTCCCATATCTCATAAACTTTATTTTCTTTTTTCTTGTTACTGCTGGTTGAGAAGTGCACCACTTTACATCTTCCAACATTCAGTCCCATTAGATTTATTCTAACCCATTCATTAATCCTATCCAAATCTCCTTGTAACTGATTTTCCTCCCTCTCACTGTTAATTATGCTATATATACCACACAATCATCAGCAAATAGACGAATTCTTGATTTAATTCCAATTTGGAGATCGTTTATGAATATATTGAATAGAAGTAGTCCAATGGCACTCCTTTGTGGTACCACCGAAGTAATTTTAACTGTATTCGAAAGTGAATTACCTACTTTCACTTTTTGTGATCTACCTTTTAAGAATGACCCCACCCATTTTGTTATCTTCTCATGTTCGTTATTTATTTTAGCTTTAAAATCAGAAGTTTATGAGATACTTTGTGAAAAGCTTTTTCAAAATCCAAAAAGACGGCAAATATTTGATATTTGACTTTCACTTTTTGTGATCTACCTTTTAATAATGACTCCACCCATTTTGTTATCTTCTCATGTTCGTTATTTATTTTAGCTTTAAAATCAGAAGTTTATGAGATACTTTGTGAAAAGCTCTTTCAAAATTCAAAAAGACGGCAGATATTTGACCCCCTTGTCTAAAGTATCAGACAGATCCTGCGTGAATCCTTGCAGTTGGGTTACACAAGAGTAACCCTTACGAAAACCATGTTGTCCATCAAATATTCCACCATTATTATCAACAATCAATTTAATTTCTGTATCAATTAATCGTTCCATGATTTTGCATATTGAGGAGGTGAGGCTATAATTGGTCTCTGATTACCCAAATTTGATTTTTCTCCCCCTTTATGATTGTATTGAAGTGATCATTGCTCTTCTCCAGTCTTCAAGCACCTCTATAAACTAGACCCCGGTATTGTGGACCACAAAAGTGTATCCAAATGTCTTGACATTTGGACCCCAAATTTCTGTACCCCCAAGCTAGTTAGACATATTAAACCCCGATATTGTGGCCACCAATGTAGTGATCCCCAAAACTACTAAACCGGGGTACAGAATATCTTTTCCAGCGACTGAATTTGTATTGTGGACCCCAGTTAAGTGGCCCACAGAGAGATCGGCATTGTCAAACCGAAAAGGGCGAAAAGTGTACCCCGATAAAGTGAACCACAAAAAAGATAGGCCTACTGGCCCCAACCCGAGCTAGGCTGTATCCCTGACGCCGTGCAAGGTAGGCAAACCGTCAGCCATGTATGCAATGTTAGGTAGCCCACTTGGAATAGTATTTCGGAAATGATATGTAGGCCTACAATGTACATATATGCAATGTGTATATATTATATAAATTTGAATTCACACGACAAAATCTGTGAATTAGTACGCCTATAAGGTCTAGTGTTTATGAATGTCTATACCGGTAATATTGTAATCGCTGAAAGTCAGTAAACTGAGGGCCCTGAGCCGAGAAAAACAGTGGTGACTATAGATTGCGAGATAGTACGACACACAAAGTCACAAGTCAGTCCTTGGTCGAGGCCTAGTTGCAAAATTTAAATTCAAGTAAACAATCTTCATTGTCACTTCTGAATTTTTCCAATTTACTGTACTATCCTGAATGTAAGCCAAGGGTTTTCTTCGAAATTTCAAGCCCAAAAGTCAGCCTTGGCTTATATTATGCGAATCTTGGCCTATCCGTCAAAAATACGTTTTTTGCTCATTCTAATTAGGCTGACCCTATTCCCACGAACGTTCGTGCGGGTTGTGCCTCCAGCAACCTGAACACTACTATTCCCAAGAACCGTTCGTGCCGGCAAGATTAAAAACACTATTCCTACAACCCATTTGTGCCGGCAAGACGCACATACACTATTCCCACGAACCGTTCGTGCCGGTAGGAAGTGTAATCTCTATTCCCACAACCGGTTGTGTGGTTCTTGTGAATAGCTGACCCAACACGGCCATCACTATTCGCAAGAACGGGCACACCAAATGCTCTCACGTAGTTTATTTTGATACCCACAGAGGGGCCTGGCAGCGGAAGAAGGCAGTTGAGGAATATAATCCATCTTGGCCAACGTCTTTAATTGCAGTGAGGTTGATAAATGGGACGATTTAAAATGTGTAACCCGTGTTTTGATGGTTGTTTCCAAGGGATTTGTATCAATGGCGCCTACGCCAGTCCATTCCTGTTTCCCGCCCGTTTCCGCTTCAGCACAATACGAACTCCTCCTACTGAGCCCAGAGCCCTCTGACAACGATCATATGAACTACGTGCTGCCGCGGTGTGTGCGTTGTGAGTTCGTTCCTGGGAATAGCCAGCCCTGCCCTAGTGAGTCTGCTATTCCCCACAACCGTTTCGTGTGGAACGCCCCGACCCACAACCCGGGTTGTGCGAATAGAAGGCCCCGCGCGGGCCGGCTATTCACACGACCCGGGTTGTGGGTCAGGGCGTGGGAATAGACCGGGCCGGCTATTCCCACAACCCGGGTTGTGGGTCGGGGCGTGGGAATAGACACTTCGTTCTAATTAGGCCTCCTACACCCGCACACTCATAACAACGGAATCAACTAGAAACTGCGAGATATTCCAGTAAGAACACATTTAATAAATGTTCTATCATGAAGAAGCATCATTTTTATTTGACGCGCCGCGCAGTGATAAACAAAAGCACGTCGAGCTATTTGCTGCGGCGCGCAACTGCGAGTGGTCTGACCTTGACGAGCACAAGACTGTTTACCGTGAAAAACACTTGTTCGTATCTGACTCGAGATGGCCGAAAGCCAATAGAAACGGGCCCTATGATAATCACTTGAGGCCCCTCTCACCAGTTTCTCGCACGTCGTTTTGGCCGGTGGCATAGCTTTCTCTTGCGCGCAATACGAAATTGGTCAAATTCTATCCAGGAAGACTGATGATTCACGTGGAAAAGGAGAGGAACTCTTTTCTCAATTACTGATCCAAAAGTTTGGGGGCTTGGCTTATATTCGGGACAATACGGTTGTTCTTTTAACGTATAGTACAGTATAACCAAGATTAGTTCTAATGGTTCTAGTAGGCCTATGCTTATTACAAATTATTGACTGTAACACACTATTTGCATACAGAATTAACATCATTTTTATTTTGTATCAAACAGACACACAAAACAATATATTTCATATTTCATAAGCTTAGCAAATGTTTGTTAAACGTTGTAGGCCGTACGAAACCTCTATCAAAACTAACAATGGCCGGTTTTACGATGCATAAATACGATTCAACCGCCAAGATACCATTGGTTACCAATAATTACTCTCTATTCAACAATTCTATAAGATGGTAAAATTGACGCTAAGAATTTATTAAGCAGCTACGTACAGCACCGAAACAAAGTTCTTATTCATATTTGAAACAATTTGATTATAATGCAAACTTATTAAGTAATAACAATCAAGAACCAATAATAGGTCTATACAAGAATGCTAGATTGTTCATTCGAATACAATGCAATACTTTCTGGATCAAGTTACTAGCTGCTGTCTGGAATATGATTTCAGAAATAACTGGAAGGACAGCTGGAAGACTCCAATCAGCTGACATTTTTACAAGTCTGGGCGGCAGCTTTTTCATGCAGACGAGAATAGGCGATGAACAATCTAGCAAAACATAGTGAAAGTATTACAGATCTTTGATTACAAACGTGAAAAAGCGAAATTAATTCAATTCAATTCATTGTAACATTAACAATATAACATATTAAAAACAAGAACATTCACAATGGCAATGTAGTAGGCCTATATACAAAGCCGTATAACACATTCAAAACATTCATTTTTTGTGTATATTGACTAGTAAATTACAGGTATATATATTTATTATTCTCATATCATTATATAAGAACATTTCTTCTTTCAAATAGAAACATTAAAATTAAGTACCAAGTTTTAATGCAATGATTATATGGATGAGTAATTATCATAGATTAATAGTTATACAATACATTTTCAAGATGTACAATGTAAATATTTTCAGACGGTATGAACGATCATTAGCTGACCTCTTTACAAGGTTGGGGGGAGGCCGGGAGGGCATGGACCGATACATTGATTCTCCAGCAATGCAAGATGGACAAGTTGAACCAGACGACTGAAGTTAGCCCGCCCGATTAAATCAATATCGTATACGCATTGTATATCTTGAAAGAAGATTTTATTAATCTATGAATACAATAATTATATTATTATACATACAAAACAAATCTGTTTCGATCACAAACTCATCTGTGGTTACCTTTTGAATGTTTTTTTTTTTTTGGACGGTGCGCTCAATTTAAATCTATGTCGTCATTTGTTCAAGTGAATCGCGGGTAGGTTGAAGCGGAGGTTTAGTTAACTAAACGCGAAGTATTAAGGGCAATTACGTGAGCTTATTAGTGAAGAGGCTAGGAATGTTAGTAAAGTTCTAGCTATAGATTACAGATACAGTTCGAGCTGATTGTTACAGTGGTACAGCTACAGACAAGATGAAGAAACATCAACATTAAGACTACAACATTTGAATAGATGGGAATTAGATGGTAGATGGCAGAAAATAAAATGTACCAGATAATAAATCACATTTGGACTCTAAAATATACATGTCTTGATTCACTCCATTCCTATATAATTTGGGTTTGCCAGAGCAATTTGAAAAGTTATTAAAATGATAATAATAGTTTTTATTATCGGAGACGGTAGAAACAGTATGATAGACGTCATGAATGACATACTATAAGTTCTAGGGTGAAAGGGAAAGAAAGAACAGCAGCTTACCAAGATTTATGATTAGAGAAAGGCCTACTCATAGCGAAGAACACAGAGATGAAATGCAAAGTACAGACGAGATTCTGACGTTTTGGCTATTGCCTTGGTCACAGTAGAGTAGAGAGTGATGAACTGATGAAGACTGCTTGTTCAGGTGGGAGGGTGAAAGGGGGGGGGGGGGGGGGGTAGGGGGGGATTGATGGATATGTGGGGGGGGGCTAAAATAAGCTGTGCAGTGTGAAATTGATAAGTTGAAAGGGTAAGATGCACTCTCACATGGATGCAACTTCAATGCCTGCTTCACAACTCGCATAACTCGTTCTCTCCCATCTTCTTACCAACCCTCAGAGCTGAGACGCTGGGAGCTTGCTCACCAGTGGATAACTGAGTCTCGCTTCGCCCTAGGGCCCGGAGTCTTATCTTTAGGACGTCTAAAGTTGAGACTATTTTACCAAGTTACGACCAATATTAGTCCCAACTCAGCAAAATGGTCCCAACTTGAGACCAATATTGGTTTTAACTCAGTAAAATGGTCCCAGCTTGAGACCAATATTGGTCCTAACTCAGTAAAATGATACCAACTTGGGACCAATATTGGTCCTAACCCAGTAAAATGATCTTAACTTACGGCGTTCTAAAGAAAGGACTCTTTGTGAAACCGTGCTCAGGACTCAACCGTACGTGATTCATCCCTGCTACTTCTTCTCCCTTGCAACTTTTCAAGTCTACACTGCACAGCTTCTTTTAGCCCCCTCCCACATATCCAACCTCTATGAACCCACCCAGCCCAACCCAACCCGACTTCAATTTCCATCGGCAAAATAAAATACAAATTTCTCAGTCCACCTTCTAAATGTCAGCACAAGTCCTATGTCAACATGTCTCAACGACAAGGTATTACATGCAACATATTGTGAAGTGTAAAAATCGCTAATGGACGCATATCCACGTCCAAATGAGTCAAGTAGTGAAATTATTATTCCCATTCATTCCAAGTTTAATACCTTCAATTACTAAATACCTAGTAATTAGGAAAAATCCCACTTCTTATGCTACTCATTCTTTTCCTTTGAAAGAGCAGCTAGAACATGAAAAGTTGTAGAAATTAAGTTTTCTTTTATATAGGATTGAATGAACATTTGTTATCAACAAAATTACTTTGAGAACAGACCAAGTTACTGAAAGACCATTTACAGTGAGCAGCAAACAAAGATGGCCAACCAAAACCTTCCAGTGAAATCGCTTTAAAGGCGATCAATAAGAAACATTCATGCAGAAAAACTCAACATTTTCATGGGGAGTGAGGTGGGACAGAATAAATGATGGAACCATCAACGATACACGGAAGTTTCTCTGTAAAATGAATATCAGAAGCGGCCGTTACAACAGCTATGGACCAAAAACACGGTGTAATAGATTACTGAATTGGACTACGACCATTCTAAACGATCTTGAATCAAAATTCAACATTCCTATATGGTTACAGTAGAACCAGTGTTATAAGTTTCTCGTTCAAACATTCATTACATTCATAGGTTTTATTTTCTGACTCGGCCCATATGGTCCACATGTCAAATAGTTTCATTATAAAGATTTTCACGTTGTAACATTTTTTTAGTCTGGCCCCCTGAAAAATGTATAAAAGAGGTTCCACTTTATCTGTTACCAGCAAACTTGAATGAAATCCAAAGCTAAAACAGCACCTATGTAGATCTCATGTTTTCAAAAGCTTTCACATATTGTTAGCCAATCCTAAGAACTGGTAAATGAACTTTCAAGTTTGTTTTTGATGTAGCCCACAGTTGACTACGTATTTCATGACCTGCCCAAAATCAGCACAACTAATGTCCAAGATAAGCCCATAACAACATTCTTATATAGACCCTGATAATAATGATGATGATGAAAATTGAAAATAATAAGATGATAATCCTAATAATGATGGTGATAATAATGATAATAATAATAGTGGTAATGATGACAATAATAGTAATAATATTATAAATCATGACTAGATAACATTCTATAATATTATATTAAAAATGTGGGCATATTAGAACCGGCCCGTTATAACGTTAATAACTAGTCAATAGCATTAAGAACAATTACCAACTTGGTGGCGTCAAATATCAGAGCCACATCGAATTTTAAGATTCTGTTATGTAAATTTTCATGACATTATAATCAAGAAGACCGTTTTCGGACATTTCTTGTCCAAATGTGTCTAAAATTATACTGTAATTGTGGTCAATGCTATAGGCCCACCTCTATTCATGCAATTTTTGCTTTGGTCTTTTGCTATCCATCCAAGGGCTCATAATGATCCATTCATCTGTATGTGAGGCAATACTGTGTTTAAAACAATAGGTGGAATGATTTGGAAAAATGATCAATTGTGTTTAGGCGGAACGGCAAACATGATACTCTAGTCTTGAGTAGGTAGCTGATTTTGAGAATTATTCAATGATCAGATATATCAAATAATATTGAGTAACTGCCAAACCAATTCACACTCTAAACATTCTCATGAGTTTCGCCATTTTTTTTGCGTCTCTCAGCCCAAACATCGCCGATATGAATATGTTCAGACTGGAAAAAAATACAAGTTATAATTTGGAATGGAATTAAATTGAGAATTGACCCCATGAAAATGTTTACGTTTATGATGATATTTTTTTGAATCACATTCTAAATTTCTGATTTTCCAATTTGATTTGATGTCAATAAAAAATAATTAATAATTACCAGCCTCAAGACATAGTTTCACCATCAAGATCCAAAACGAACTTTCAACTCACCGACTTTCGTCTATTGGATCCGACACATCGGAAGTGCGAGCCACTCACTAGCCATAACATTCCAAGAACACTTGCAGTCACACAAAATGTTTTCTTCCAACATTTATATTCAAATCCATGCACATTTCACATTAATTTACCAGAGGCTGTACTTGGAGCGCGTACACACATTGCGTGTTGGTTTTAGTGCAGATAATGTCAATACAGTAAACCCTCAATGATCCAAACTCAGTTGATCTGAAGCTTGACGTATTTCGAACTCAAAGTCGGTCCCCGTCTGAAGGTGGTATAGGCATTCCAATGTCAATGAATATGGTCAGTGTGGATTCCAGCTAATCGATGATTTGTATTGATATTTCGACCTCTGAATTGCTTTGGCAGTGTTCTCGGATTGGACAATTCGAAATAGTTCAAGTGATTTCCTTGAATTGATCATTATTTTAACAAGTTCCATCCTTTTATTTGACGCGTAACAATAGGCCAAAGCTAGCTCAGCTGTTCGCTGGGACCTTGAATGCATCTTCCGACTCCGAGTGCGCTCGCCGCTTTGTCCTTGACAAGCAGTGAGCTCGGAACATTTATTCGTCAGTCAGACTCGGAACGGCCAAGCCCCAATGGAAGCGGACCATATAACGATCAATACGTTGTCGAAGCTAGCCCATTACGCACGATCAGTGAAGCGGTTCCTCGCTTGTGTGGCATAGCTTTCTCTTGCGCATAATACGAAATTGCTTCAATTCTAAACGTGAAGTGTAATGATTCTCGTGGAAAATGAATTTTCTGGTTGATCCGAGTTTTTATAAATAAAATTTATTTTCTGCAGGTCACTTGCATTTTGGATTAGCGAGGGTTTACTGTACAACGTTTTCAGGATACATTTTATTGTGGCTCGAAAGATCACTTTATGTAACCACAGGTGTAAATAATAATTGCAGAGTAGCATTACGAAAGAGATGCCGAAAACAAACAATCATCATACACTCGAGTTCTACGTACATGGTACTCACAATATAATAGAGAAGAAACTGCATCACTGTTCTACATTCGAAAGTAAGTACATGGTTTTAGTTTCAAATCGCTACAAATATAGAATAGAATGTGGAATGAGATTAGAATATTAAACACGAAGATTTCCAATTAGTAATTCACTAACGAAACTTGACGAGTACCAGTTGTAGGTTGAAACTGTACGTCTGCGTACAACGATAACGACAACAAGATTGCGTGTCTGGTAACGATGATGGTGTTACTCACGTGGGAATGATCAGATGAGGATACAGGTACTTCTACATTGGAATGGACGAGAACGAAAACCAGATTCCGTCCGTTTTACTTATTGACACAAATGTACAACTGTACAAAAGTACTCTTTTAGCGACAAAAACACTAGAAAGACCCTTGGTATTTTCCACTGAATCAATAGGAATCGTTTAGTCATTTAGGGAAAAAAATGATCTCAGACTTGCCCATCTATTTCACTTTCCCCGTATCTATGAAAAACATTAATTTCATCCTGAATTCTGTTCAATGAAATTAGTGGATAGTGCATGGAAATTCATTCAGCAAAATATCAGTTTTGAAGATCTAATAATTCCAATAGACCATTACTGAAATACACGAACACGTTGAATGCGATTCACGTGGAACTTTTTGATTCATATTGTGTGATTTTGACGAGCGTACAGCTGAAAAATATGATTATTTAACTGCATAGGCTAGTTGCGTTCACGGCCAAACGTTGATTATTTTCATTCGTTCAACAGTTTGATGGTATTGATGACGTTACAAGAACTTTTACCAGTATTGATTGGAACATTTTAGAAATCATTATTGAAAATCAGATATTCTAATGAATTGACTACCACGTGCGATTAAAGTACATCCTGAGTGTACCTGAATGAAAGTTAGATTCAGTACTTTTAGAATGATACATAAATGATATATAGGTCTGGAATATATTTGGAATATCAATATTCAATTATTATGTTGATTTTGAGTGTAGTTCAACCAATCTACATTACTTTCCGTTCAAATTTTGTATAGAAAAAACTGTGTACTCAAAGCGTACTTTATTCAAACACTTCTCAACATTCAACGTCACCTCAAAAATGACCGTCACAGTTTCAACGCACAACCCGGTCGCCAAAGCGTTGCGTATTTCTAGCGGAGAGTGATTGATATGTGATTGACGAGGCGTTCACTTGAGACGTTGCGTGACGTTGGCGAGGGCGACGGCAAACGCCTGGAGTGCGGAGAACGGATACTGGAAGTCGAGGGTGTAGGCGTTACCGTCGATACGTCCAAACTGCATCACCTGCGGACAGGCGGAAAAAATAATGGATGAATAATTTGGTACAAACGGAATTTGTTGATGGTATTTCAATGTATTTCTTTTCTACTGTATACAAATGATGAATTAGTTTTCACATTTTTAATGATTAATGTTTGTTTATATGGCTACAATTTCAATTCATTCCTCCAATTTTTCAATACGCTCGATTGTTGATTAGAGGCTAGTTGCTTTTCTCAAATGTTTTGACATCAAATCTATCAATTCATTCACAATGATTATATTACAGTTTATTGTAATCACTATTCACAATTACGAATAATTATTGTTATCGCATTTGTTTGATTTTTTTCATAAATTATGTCTTACAATTCATAACATTTTTTAGACAGCCCACACTCAAAACTCTGTACTTACATCTTCCTCTATAATATAGGCCTACTGATATTGTATTTAAAATGTAATTCAAGATTCATATCAGTGGCCAATTACAAACAATATTACATGACAATTATCATCATACAAACCACAGTGACCATGCTATTATTATTATTTTCTATCAGTATATAGGCCTATATATATTATTATGGTTTTCATGTGTTGTAATTATAATGCAAACCACAGATGAGCCTGTTTACAGGCTTTGTGGATTATTGTGAACTTGAATGTATAATCTTGAAATTGACAAATAAACATCTTTTAAAAAAAAAATTATGAATTATTATTATTGACCTGGTTATTATTATTGTGTTGATTGCTCCTGACCTTGAATGCATTTCTATATTCTAAATTATCCTCTTAGTATCACTTCAAATCTGAACACCCTACTTTTTGGCACTAGACGTATTCCTTTCTTAGATCTTACTGAACGTTTCATAAAGTATCTACCGTATTCCGTGTTATTTTCAACCCACAGATACTCTGTGGTAAAGAGTTTCAATTTATTTGATAAATTGTTGTCATTTTTCGAGGTATTCTGCTATTTTTTTGGTGATAGGCTCATCTCAGAACCTTTACGATTATATGAAATTAATTCAATAGAATATATTGTCATGCTATAATTGTAAAAATGAGTATAGGCCTAATTTGTTCATGTGTGGAAAAGAAATATATATATTGATTGGTGTTTGCATCACGTATTTGCATGTATTAAAATTGAAAAGCAAGAATGAAATGATTCAAAATCAAATTGAATTGAATCGAATATTGAATTTGATCGAATATCCCAACTCAAATGTGCTTTAATTGAATATTTCAACTGAATATCTAACATTAAGATTCGTAATCAAATCAGCTTTCTGAAATATTGTAACAATTGAAAATATCAGAATCAAAGACCAACCTACGATCAGAAACGTACGTAACAGAACTAACGCTGCACTGAAACATCTTTTGACCTGGTTCTGAAACCTTTCGAATTACGACAAGATGAACAAATGAATAGGCCTGTGCGAGTCTCGAAATTTCGAGTTGATTTTGAGCAGAGATTTTGCTCGAACTCGACTCGGGTGGGCTGAGAGATTTGCTCAAAATTTTGGGTCTCGAATGTTTTTCGAAAATAAAATCACTAAACTTCACAAATCGCGATGTTTCAACTTTTTAGGTCAAGTTGGGATGTTGATACCGCCTAGAGGTAAGAAGCATTGTATACTACCAACCTAAGAAAAAAAACTCACATTTTTTTGGTGCTCTGATTGCTCGTGAGCGAGTGTATCAGCCGTAATAAATTATACATTTCTGATTCAACTTCTACTGCGCCAATTGCCAAGAACTTTTGATTTTTCAGGAGTACATCTTTTCGTGTCAGAACACGCATTTTTGCGCAGTTTTTGTTATTTTCCTATTGAGTAAATTCAAGTTTAATTGTTTATTATGCTGATGTGTTACTTACCCTACTCTGTTTCTTAACTTACTTATAAACATGGCTGGCAAATTATTTAATTGAAAAAATAAATCTATTCTTGATGAAAGTTTTCTGAGTTTTTCTGAGCTGAAATAATGTATTTTATCGCCTGAATTTGTATTTGAAATTCAAGCAAATTTACTTGCTCACTCAAACTTGCTTGAAAAAAACTGCTCAAACATCTAATTTAAAAGTATGTGCTCGGTCGAAATTTGCTCAAAATTCAAGCAAAAACCTCTCTGCTTGTCAAACTAATGAAAGGCCTGCTCGCACACACATAGCACCCTGACTCCCTCACCTGTTTGCCCCTGAACTCGATCTGGAAGTTCTTGGCCGACTCCTGGGTGACCCGCCCCCCAAAGTCCAGTTGGTACACCTGGCTGTTCTCGTTCCACATGGGCGCCTTGTTGTGCATGACAAACTCCCTCCGCCGGAGCGGGGGCGGGGGTGGGGGGGACGCAGGGGGCAGCTCCAACATCTGGCACTCCTTGCCGGAGCCTTTACCACGCAGCAACTACAAAACAGACATGGACCAAGAGGCTGAGGGAAATCGCTACACCATGATGCAATAGAAGTTATGAATTCAGGCAGCCTAATGGTCGGCTCACAAAGGGAATTGCGATGTCAACCTTGAGTCGTCAAGCCAGTACTAAATTTGGCAAAGCCTTTGATAAATGTGGTACCTAATGATTAGAGACATGTGAGAATAGCAATTGCTATAAAAGCAATGAAATCTAGAAGTGCTTTTTTACGTGTTTTTATGATATTTCTTCATGTTTCAATTCGTTTGATGTTGTTCTATCATGTTTCAATACGTTTGATGTTCTATCATGTTTTTGAAAACGCCACAAAGCGCCACAAACGTTTGAATCCGCTACGTTTCAATGTATTGGCGATATAGAAGCTATATTTGGATCAGAAAATCAAAATTTGAAATTCAAATTTTGAAATCAAATTTGAATTTGAAATCTCAAAATTTGTTCATTTCAGGTGTAAACAGGTCGAGTTAAATTGGGGGATTTGGATCAAAGTACAGTTGCAGATACAGGCAGCAGATGAGGCGTAGGTTCAACCCGGTTGTGGAGACTATTTTTCTCAACACGTAATCAATTGAGGTATTTCTCTTGTAAGCCTATTGTACGTTATCTAGTGGTTTTACCTGTACAGTACTGTTGTTATGCTACAAAATGTAGTTCCGCAACAGAACACGATGTTTCAAAATAATAGATGCACCAAAGTGCTACTTTTCACATTCTAAATGCTATGAAATGAAAAATAGAAGCTATAATCATGTAGGCCTACATGTATCTACAATGATTATAGAATGATCAGTACATTCTCCTATATTCAACCATCCATTTTGCTCAAATTTACAATGAAAAAATTTAATTATGACTCATTATAGCTCCATGTACTCAGAACCAATTATGTTTTCTTCAGAAATAATCCCTGGGCACAACAGTAGGCTCAAGTCTGAAGAGAAGCCAATACACCAATTGGTTAAACAATAGTTGAGCCTAAAAAGAAAATAGAAATGATATCACCCCACATTGTGATTTAATATTTTGGGAAATGAAGCAGGATATTGATAATTGATGTTAAAAAACATTGTTTCGTGAAAACAAACAAGCTTGACCATGGCAAGATTCGATCTAGCAATCTTCAGTTCCCTAAGCGAGCCCTTTACCTCCGAACTAATGGGGCAGTGCCCATCACCAAGCCATGGTGCACAAGCACAATACAAGCGAGAAAGTGTTCAATGTTCAAAGATAATGAAAGGTAAGGACATGAGGGTTTATGTGGAGACGTAATGGCTGCAACACAATCTTTACCTAGAGGCATAAATTTCAGCAATAACTATAAGCGCAATATGATTTGAGGTGACCTGGAACCATCATTTTTGGTGTTACAGTGAAACCTCTATCCATCGTTTTTCAAGGGACCAGGAAGATAAAACCATACATGCAGGAAAACCATCCATCCAGGAAAATTGAACATTGGTTATATGGGACTGGGGTGAGATAAAATGAATGATACAAGCAGGAAAACGATGGATCCGGGAACGATGCATAGAGGTTTCACTGTATCATTTTTCATATTGGGTTTTAACGACGCACTGTAATGATTACTAAGATCTATTGGCGTCGGATGAATGATTAATGAGATGATGGGATGATGAGATGGAGGTTTTTTATGGGTAGTGGAAAGGATAGTAGGAAGGAAGTGGTCGTGGCCTATATTGTTGGAACCATCCCGGCATTAGCCTAGACTACAGAGGAAAACCACGAAAAACCCCTGTAAAGATGGACGGTGGCGGGGATCGAACCGGGTCCGATATGTCCCTTCACCTCCCGGATCACGGAGCAAGTGAGCTAACCACTCAGCTACTGTGCCGGTATTTTCAAGTTTTGTGATGTTCAAAATCATGGGACGTTTTTTCGCTATTTGAAGCGAGATATGCCTTTTTCAACGATAAACCAACATTTACTTGAAATAAGCGCTGATTGTAAGGTACTAGTAATTTTCCTGATAATATGTCAGTCACACTTCTTTTTTTTAAAAAATCAGATGCAAGTGCCAGGAAAATTTAAATTTGAATTCTTTTCTCCAATATGTTTGAATAGAATATGTATTCATCATCATTCGTCGGCCTGTGGCAATCATTTACGATGTTCTTTTAGTTTGTGCCGTTCAAGTAGTGTTTTGATGTGGGGCTTAATGACTCGATGTGTATATTCACACTGTCTCGTCAGAACTGCTCACTACTCAAGTTGAGAATGTGTAAAAAAAAACTCACAATACATGCGTACATTATTTATATCTCAGAACCTTTATGATCATCCAAAGACTTCCTGATGCTTAATTGATGCCAATTTCAAATTTGACCAATGCTATAAGATGCTATTTTCGAAATAGCTAATACTGAGGAACAAAATGATTAGGGCTATAATTTCATGCCTCGACCTTTGGTGATCCATAGTGCTTATACTCTCCCTACTTGTGGTGATCGTATATTCATTGTAATTTTTTCAATTTTCGTCAAGGTCAAATACTGAACAAGTTGATATGATATGGTCTTACTAAAATAAGTTTCAAATTGGCTGCCTCATGAAGTGTCTATAATTTCTTCAGTGTGGAAAATTATTCCTCCATTCATTCTTATTTTCATCTTTAAAAATAGGCTCATTTTCTTTTTCATGTTCATTATCATTCAACTTATTGATTTGAATTGTGCTGATGATATAAGTTCATTTTCAACATTGTCAACCACAGTATAATATGTAAATGTTTTGTTTCCATCTGTTTAAACCACAGTCAAACCAGTTATGACTTAGTGAACGAGAGTATACATTGTATAATATGTGAATGTATTGTGACGGAATGCACCATGGTCAGTTACTAATTAGACGAGCTTTAGCGAGGATTCAATTTGACATACTGAAAAAAATTGGTGTTCGTTTTTATGTTTTTTTTTTTTTTTTTTTTTTTTTTTTATGTTTTTTTGTCGGTTCTCCACAGGTCAAACGGCTACAGCTATCAACTTCAAACTTTTTTTCGTCATGGTTCCTCATCTAACTTAGATCTGTATAGTTTTGTGGCATTATCGGGTGATAACTTTTTTTTTTATGAATTTTAGAAATTTCAAAAATCCCCATTAGAATAACCCGGAGGAAAATACTTGAAAAATCAAAATTTTTCAAGACCTCTCAAATTTTCGCCGAATATAAAGGAAACTATTAAGCACATTTTGAGAGATTTTTCGCATCAATCGGATGAGAAATAACGAAGAAAACGCATTTATAAAGCATTTTCCCATCAATTTAGGCTATTACGGGAACCAATTAAATCTATAGCAACAATTGTCACCAATTAATTCAAAACGATTGAAATGAATGAAGAGGAAGGCCGTGACATAACTGATTCTCGTAAGGTTTTTGAACGTTTGGAGTGATCCAAGGTCTGTAGATGTAGATTGGGTTAACAAATTATTTTTCATTCTAGATTTCTATACCACTAAGCTCGTCTAACAACGCGCATCCCGCGTTTTCCTAGTACACATGTACAATCAAAGTTGGTGAATAGGCCAGGAACTTGTTCTAGAAATACATTTGTTATATAAATGTCAGATTTATAAATAGAAATTGTCATCATTTTCCAACCCTGTGATTGGCTGGAGATAACGTCATAACCTTGCAAGGGTTAATATAAAGGCAAGGGAACGGGACAGGTAGTTCAGTTCACTCATAATCCACCGGTAGCGAGAGTAGTTTGAGACTGTGACTGAGGTCACGACCTGCAGTGGTATGGAATGGAGAAACGGGACGGCGTCTAGAACAGTGGTGATATAAAGTTCAATGTAACAAAATAAGTGTCTTGGTACAATGAATAGTGGCGACGTGCCTATCAAGTGGAGAATAATAAACTCAGTTCTTTTTCTAATCGTTTAAATTGTTATCCTGCGAGAATATTATATTTAAATATTTAAACCAACCTATTATATATTATACTTGTAGTGCAACATTAAGCATACTATCAAGTATTCACCGGATTGAAATGTTCAATCTATTTTTCTGAGATAAACATTCGCTATACGTACGCGTCGCCTATCATCACCGTTCCAGGAGCAGCTGGCATTTGAACTTTGAGACTACCGTCTTCATCGCCAACAAGCCGTCCGTCCTCTCATACCACGACGCTGCATGACGTAATTGCAGTACATCGTCTGGAGAGCTCTACCTACCCCCTTCAAGACCCCAATCGTCGCTTCCCCTCACGTCACTGAAGACACCCACCCTCTCATTCGTCATAATTCTCGTTGTAACCTACGGTACACATAGTAGATCTGGACCGAACCAAAACAAGGTATATTTAACATCATATGTAAATGTGTAATGTAAAGAAAGGGAAGACAAATAAATATCAAGTGTAAATAAAATTGATGTGTGATTACTTATAATTTAGAGTCTCACGTTCCTGCCCTGAGCGAGTTGTGTCACAGTATATAACTAATTTGTGACAGTAGAAAAAATACCTGAACACATTTTTATCTCATTTTTGTGTCACACTTTTGTGTCATTGCACAACAGCCTTGTTCTATATAGGCAGGGTGTCTCGTGAATAGGGACACAGGGTGAACCAAGAGTACGTCACCGCTGTGATTTGTGCGTCGGAGAGAAATCCCGATGCGTCATGTCCACACCTAGATTGTTCCGCATGCTCGCGTCTTTCTCTACCTAGCGCATTTTCTGTGAGTGGTATCTACTAGTGATGACATCGATTAATCAAGAATCGATTCAGAATCAATTCTAATTTGAAACAATTCTCAAATCGAAAAATCAATTTTTTTTCATTTTTTTTCTCAATTTTTTCTGGGTCAGCGATGTACTTCTTGACGTCGCATAACATGCTCATTTCGTTGTCTGTATTATTTTGTATTGTTGAGATTTTATTATCTGGACATAAGCTATCCCTTCGGTTAAGTCTGACAGCCAAACGTTGACGGAAATACCCGAATGGTACAGTACAGTTCAAAGAAGTCTCTAGCAGCTATATTTCATGTAAAACGCCACGAGAAAGTTGAAAAAAAAGTTCAGAATTACCGCTACATAATTTTTTGATGATTTTTTTTTTTTAATCAATTTTTAATCGCTTCTAGAGCTTAGAGAATCGATTTCAGATTTTGAGAATCGATGTCATCACTAGTTTCTACACGGTGAAATTCATAGAATGCGACCCTGCATCAAGTTTACAGATGTCTCCACGTCAAAAATCATGAAGAAAAGATTTACCTTCTGTCTGAGTTGAGACTTCTGAAAGCTCTCCAAGTCTTTGTAATTCTTCCCGTCGAACACTTCGTCGCCTGACTGTGCTACCTCGTCGTCAGAGCTCTCCGTCTTGTTGCTGCGCTTACGTCTGAGCAGGGGCGAGTTCAGGATGTGCTTTCTGATCGGAGACGATGACTGGTTACGCTTGCCTGACAAACAAACAAACAAAAATAAACACAGAGAATAGATGGGATGCCTGAAGAGTGCATATACTAGAATAAGGATGCAGTGAAACCTCTTTAGTAGGTTTTTCAGGGGACCAGACAAAAAAAAATTACTGAAGTGAAAAACTTACTAAAGAAACTATTCAACATGTAGGAGCATATGGATGAGATTAGAAAATATAGCTTACTAGCGTGAAAAATGTACTGACGAGAAACTTTCTGAAGAGATTCTACTGTACTACTAAGAGTGAATGTGCGCTTAGCGTGCTCACTTAAAAAGAGGATGTACCTATTAGGGAAAACGATCAAATCCTGATTCAAATAACCCTAACCAAAGCTTTTCTGTGCTCTAACCAACTCCCTGAAATGGTAGCTCCTACGACATTATTACATGTCAAGCCCTCCTTCACTCCTGGTAGTATCTCTGATCCAGTATTTGCTCTTGAGTGCCTCCGAGTATATTGAGATAATTTATTGATTGAAGATCAAGGGAGAAATCACCCACTAAGAAGTACAAGCGCATCTTGGAACTCGATTTTGACATCTTTAGAGCTGTTGATGAAGTAATGTGAGCTATAGTCACAGTAAAATTGCATCCCTTCAATTACTTATAACTTGTCAACGAACGTCTTGGATATATATACAGTGAAACCTATATGCATCGTTACCGCATCCATCGTTATCCTGCTTGTATCATTCATTTCATCCCACCCTACTCCCATCCAATCAATGCCTAATTTTCCTGGATAGATCGTTTTCCTGTATGGATAGTTTCATTTTCCTGGTCCCTTGAAGAACGATGGATAGAGGTTTCACTGTACTCTGAAAGCTATTCATCGTTATAGTTGTGATTGTGATTCTTGTTTTCATTATGACAGAGAACTATGAACATGAAATCTGAACCTTGAATCCAATGCTTATGCAGGGTATCCACCACGAGCCGTGAGCAAACGGTTGCAAGTTTACAATTACCATTACAGATTCTATTTCAAATTGCTGAATATCAAACATTACTTTTGAGGCAGTGAATGATTGATGATGCCAGAGCAAGAATCATGGATGGTGATTTTCTACGATCATCATATAAATGATCTAAATGATATAAATGTCAATTTTGAAGATTGAAAGGAGCTGAAGGGCCAAGAATATCAGTCATACACTGCCGGTCAAACTAATGAACGTAGTTCAAAAAATAGCAAAGAGAATGTATTCTGTATACGCACATTCACGAGTGTGGACAATACTCAAATTTGAAAATGGATTTACAAAATTCAAGAAAGAAACTGAATAGCAAGGCAATTTCACATTTTCAGAATAGAATGGGTCAAAAGTGCACAGAAAAACTGAGATAATTTCAGTGCCAATAAATTGAACACGCTCATCAGAGAGAATTGAACAGAAACTGACGCAACTCACCCTTTTTACTTGGCATGGGACTGGCGGGCGAGCTCCTGGGCAGCCGAGGTGACGGACAGGGTGAGTTCGGGGGCAACGACCTCGTATCTTCCGACTGTCTCGTCAGGAGCGACAAGCTCTCCAGGTGCGCCGCCAAGCTCTTCCGCTTCGTCTTTGGTGTTGCTTTCACGTCGTCCACCTCCCCTTCCAACGCTTTCTTATTCTTCTTTCTCGAATTGAAAAACGATATCTTGGACGAACTCTCTTTCGGTGGGACGGTGATGGCAGCGGGGGCAGCGGCAGCGATCGGAACGAGAATCGGATCCTCGATGATCGTCGGGATTTTCGTCGGCGCACCCGGCAACGACGGTAAAGGCTTGAAAGTTTTCTCCGGAGTGAGCGCTGGGAAGAGATCACCGGAATCGAGACTTTTACTCTTGCGGCAGTGTTTCAGTTTGGGACTGCGCGTTACGTTTACGTTTCTATCCATTTCTTGGTCCGCTTTCGCGGCGCGATTCCTTCGTTGTTTGTTCTTGCGATTGACTAAGACTAATCGTTTCGGAGTTTCTTTTCGCAGCATCAACAGCGCGACGTCGCACGGTAACATTTGCACGTCGACTAGGTCCAAGTAGCCGACGCTGCAGCTCCGTACCATCGAGTCCGCGATACAGACCGGCGCTCGAGGACTCATCGATATGATGCGTTTCTCCGGGTCGGGATTCGCATTGATATCGTCATCAATGAACAACAAATCTTCCGGATTATTAACGCACCATTTTGTTGCGGCGATTCCAATTTGATTACCACTTGGACTACATTTATTGGCGTGCTTTTCCCTACGTTTACTGATATTGATAGCGTTGTTCGCCGTGGCAACTTCCGAAGTCGTTAATTTATTATTCTCTAAATCAATTCTCTTCATCACAACCGAACGTAGATCAATGTTCTGATCGAAATTACCAGCGTTCAGATTCAAGTTGAGCCCGATACGATTCTGACTCTCCATCGCAGTCTTCATCCGTTGGACGTTTCCGGAATGATCGCTGGAACTGGCTTTCACCGTCATCACACCAGGATTACTCCGGTCGACGACCTTACCCGGAGCCACGCAAGTTTTCGTCGGTTCCAACGGCCGCGGATTGCCGCAGTTTGGCCTGTACTGCGTTATCGAGAACGCCCCCGTCTCCTTGTACACGACGCTACCGTAATTCGCAGACGATCCCGCCCGCAATTCGCAGAAATTAACGACGTCGTTCAGTTCGACATACGGATATTCCTCCTCGTACGATTCGACCATCGCCCGCGCGACTTCGTTACCGTCCGAGTTGATGTGATGCGTCTCTTTGATCATCTCCTTCTTCAACAGGCTCCTCTCTAACGTGGCGACCTTGACGTTCCTGCTCTGGAATTCCCCGTCCATGTTGGAACCGCGCCTGTTTGGCCGCGTCACTATCTCTCCCATTTGATTGCGGCTATGATTGGATCTATCACGCCGTTCGGTGTTGAGTCGAGGCGTCATGGGGGCGATGGGCGGACAGACGTCGGACGGGGCGCGGTGGTGGTTGGGGGCCGGGGCGGGGGGCTCGTCCTCGTCCTCGGAGAAGAGGTTGGGGTTGAAGGAAGGGTCGGGGCCGAGAGGGAAGTCGTCTCGCAGCTCGGTCATCAGCAGGGTCATCTGGCGGGGCTGCAGGTGGAGGAGGGACGTTTTGTACGTGACCTGGCCCAGGTTGGCAGGGACGCAGGATGCCAGGCCGTGGATCTTGAACTTTGTGCCCCAGATGTTTGACGTGACCTCGACCAGACGGATGTGCTGTGACCCCGAACACGAGAGAAACCAGGTTTAGGACAAGGGTCGAGATGCGATAAAAACAACTCATTGAATTATTAGGGTGGTGGATGAATCACCAAAAGCCGGTGGTGCCAACTTGTCATTCAATTTTAATTGGTTGAGAGCGCATAGGAGTTGGTTCAGGAAAACGTCACATTTTTGGTGATAACTTTTGAACGTTGTAAGATACCAAAATTTTAATACGAGAGAAACTCAAATCTCTTCAATACCTTCAAAATGATGTGAAATAGAATTATTAATGTTGAATTTCAAGACTTACAAACGTGAACAGCTGGAACATTTTTTTCCAGCTGTATAACTGTGGAACATTATAGCATATTGGTCACTTGTAACTAAGACTTGAACGTATCAAGAATATCTATGTTTCTTCCATATTAGAATTCTGATATCTCATTGGCTTGTGCTTGAGAAGTTATCATAAGAAGACAGATAGTTTGCTGAATCAACACCCGGATGCTCTAAACGTATGAATATAACATAGATAACCGAGATTGATAGCAATTGAATTCACTAATTGCCTATTATCACCGATAAGTCACTGATTATCAGTTGGTACAACCGACTCTGGAACTGTCTCCATCCCAAAGGACATCTTAACCCTGTAACTAGACTATAATGAACACACCTAATGACGATACAGTGAAACCTCTATCCATCGTTTCTCAAGGACCAGGAGAACAAAACCATCCATGCAGAAAAACAATCCATCTAGCAAAATTCAACATTGATTATATGGGAGTGGGGTGAGAAAAAATGAATGATACAAGCAGGAAAATAATGGATCTGGGAACGATGCATAGAGGTTTCACTGTATTTATTTCCCCAATTTCAGAGGAGACCAGAGATCATCTCTCAGTTTCATAAATCTTGATCATTTTTTGTCCTCCGGAGACCATGAGTCATGACGTAGGCATAACCAATTCTGTATAAAAACAACCGCAGAATCGAGTGATGTCTACGTCACGACTCAGAAAACAGGCTGACAAATTGATGTCTGAAATTGAGATGTTGATTTCTAGTTTTGTCTAAAATTGTGAGAACAAAATGAGAAACACTGAAGTACTACTTTCAAGCTATGTCAAGTTATATTTTTGAGTGTATTTATCAATCTTTTATTTTGATTCCAGTAGAATTGAAACACGATATGTTCAAACATATGTTATCTCACCCCTTCAGTCAAGACAGCATTTTTGGCTTCATAGGATTTTATGATGAATGTTTCATGTAATAATGTATTCAATGTGTGACCAATAAAAGAAAAAGAGAGAAAAATATTCATTGAAATTCAGTTTGAGGGTTAGGATGTCCTTTAAAGCTGTCAAAGACGTGATCATTACGTTGGATCCAAATTGTTGGATTTAAAATTTCTTGGAAGAGAACCAAAAAAGCGTCGTATTCTCGCGATGATCGTTAAATTAAGGGACGTATTAACAAAGAAAAAATACACATGGTCTTATGGCAATTGACCGGGACTATCTAAAAACGATGATATAGCGCGATGATCGCTGTAATGACGTACGTTCTAAAGAGGTTCTACTGTAATATGAACTTCACCACATGTCTTTGATTTCATAAACTGTAAATAAATAACTGATCTTGAGCCCTACTAATATTGCACATAACTTCATTCCAAATCTTCGTTATCAGCTATTTGAAGAAATACTGACCTCTGGCAACGTGTCAATATACGTGAGATCATCCTCCCCTTCGTGCAGTGCCGACGCAACCCTGTCCACGCCCGTGTGCGACTTGTTGCGTCTCCGCCTGCGCCTCTGCACCCTGGGGCTGGCGCACCCCTCTTCGTGCTCCGAATCCGTATCGCTGGCTGCGTTCTGGGACGAGCCGCTCGACTTGGCCGAGTCGGTCGAGTCTGCCCCGAGGCCCAGAG
>OZ023335.1:9667328-9704828 GCA_964007535.1 Brachyptera risi
TATATATATATATATATATATATATATATATATATATATATATATATATATATATATATATATATATATATATATATATATATATATATATATATATATATATATATATATATATATATATATATATATATATATATATATATATATATATATATATATATATATATATATATATATATATATATATATATATATATATATATATATATATATATATATATATATATATATATAATATATATATATATATATATATATATATATATATATATATATATATATATATATATATATATATATATATATATATATATATATATATATATATATATATATATATATATATATATATATATATATATATATATATATATATATATATATATATATATATATATATATATATATATATATATATATATATATATATATATATATATATATATATATATATATATATATATATATATATATATATATATATATATATATATATATATATATATATATATATATATATATATATATATATATATATATATATATATATATATATATATATATATATATATATATATATATATATATATATATATATATATATATATATATATATATATATATATATATATATATATATATATATATATATATATATATATATATATATATATATATATATATATATATATATATATATATATATATATATATATATATATATATATATATATATATATATATATATATATATATATATATATATATATATATATATATATATATATATATATATATATATATATATATATATATATATATATATATATATATATATATATATATATATATATATATATATATATATATATATATATATATATATATATATATATATATATATATATATATATATATATATATATATATATATATATATATATATATATATATATATATATATATATATATATATATATATATATATATATATATATATATATATATATATATATATATATATATATATATATATATATATATATATATATATATATATATATATATATATATATATATATATATATATATATATATATATATATATATATATATATATATATATATATATATATATATATATATATATATATATATATATATATATATATATATATATATATATATATATATATATATATATATATATATATATATATATATATATATATATATATATATATATATATATATATATATATATATATATATATATATATATATATATATATATATATATATATATATATATATATATATATATATATATATATATATATATATATATATATATATATATATATATATATATATATATATATATATATATATATATATATATATATATATATATATATATATATATATATATATATATATATATATATATATATATATATATATATATATATATATATATATATATATATATATATATATATATATATATATATATATATATATTATATATATATCGTCGCTCAAGTGGCAATACCGCGTATCTCACAATTTGCTAATTGTTAAGGAGACAACAAAATGTGTTTCATAACTTCAGGAACTTCAGGAACATCCTATGAATGTGTATCTAGTAATTTGATATCCATAAATGTGATTCTGTTCCTACTTTCCCTCGTACGCTTCATCCTGACATTATTGATCAGTGATCACTCACGCGGAAATGCAGCGCCGATTTATGCCACTCAGGCGGTGTTACAATGCTACACTGGAGCATACTAAAACCGCATAAGTCAAACACGTGAGATAAATAACCATGAAAGCTGGCTGATACGCGATATTGTCGTGGCCATTTGGATATTTGCGCTTTCGTTTTTAGTTCTTAGAATGTTTTGATTGGTTCCCGTGAGTTTCCCGCGTTACAAAATAAAGCCAATGACGTCACAGAATATAAATCAATTATACAGTGATTTTTCGAAAAAATGTCAGATACGCAGTTTTGCTACTTGGGCGACGATATATATGTTTATCTCACCTTCTAGCTGTGGGTCGTATATGACGAACTCTGGCCGTATCTTGCTGGTGCGCTTGCCCTTGAGGAGAGGTACGAGCCCGCCGAGGTACTCGAGGTAGAGCGTGTAGCAGGTCCCCGCGCTGAGGTTCGAGTCGTCGTCGTGGCGGATCATCGTGCAGTGCAGCCGCACGCTGTTGTCGGGCGGCCGGGACACAAACTCGCGCAGCGCAGAGCTGTTTGGCACGCAACACTGGGGACAGACCGGCCACAATCACTTACCCTCACGGATAATAACAGCCTAGAGGAACGTCAACAGCGAGGTCATTTTGTGTACCTTATATAGGCCTATTTCATTTTATTTTACCGGTATTCTTATTACACATTAAATCACACCTCATTCATAATCCACTTTATTTGAGCTCCCAGTGAGAATATCTCTTGGGGGAGCAAATATAATTAAGTAACATGATGTATCTGTTGTGTCTTCTAGGGCGGTGGTTCTCAACCTATGGGTCGCGACCCAAGAGTGGGTCGCGAGGGGGTTCGACGTGGGTTGCGTCGTCTCGGAAAATAACGATAAAAAAATAGACAAATATTGATTAAATTTGAGTTAGAGAGAACGGCGTATTACTTTTTTCAAAACATTGATAGGTTGAAAGTCGCAGCGACTTTCAACCAGTGCTTGCTGGTCAGTTCCGGTCCTGCATGGGTTCGACCGAACTTGTTCTGAGTGTCCATCCTCACACACCCTCACGCAGCTAGCCTAATGTATTTCCAATGAACTCAACGTCCATCAGAGTTCTTCCTAAAGTTATGTCGTGTGTCACTCTCTTCTGCCTGAATACTAACAAAACACCCGAGCGTCAATACTGAAGGAGGATTTTTTCCCACTCTCAAGATGAGACAAGTGTATGTATTATGTGTTGTTCCAAGAAATGGAGGGTATTTTGGCCTGTGAATTTGGAAATTACCATCTCTAAATTCTAGTTTTAGTGTCTCCATTGCAGTTGACGAGTGTAGAGCGCTAAAAAGAACTCCCAAACACTATATAATTACATGTTTTTCAAGTGGTTTATTAATTATAAGTTTTGACTACAAAAACAATAGAATTATATTCATATTAATAGTGAACAATACTTGGGTTACTATCATATTAAGTGTATCAAGTGTATTAAAATTCAGTTTAAAAATCATTCATTGTCACAGTTTTGGTTCAATGTCAAGAGTGAATATCCCACACTGAGTGAAATAGCCATCGAAAAACTTCTGCCGTTCCCTTCGTCGTATTTGTGTGAAACAGCATTTTCCGCAATGGCGTCAATCAAAACGAAGTACCGGAATCGCCTGAATAGGCTATTTCTGCATCACTTCGAATTGCTGTGTCCAAAATAGTTCCAAATTTTGACGTTCTTGTTAGAGAAAGTCAAGCACAAGGATCGCACTGAGAGGTCTGTAATTGAACTATTTTTCAATGATTTTGACTAGTTTTTGGTTTTCAATCAAAACAATTTGTAGGCCTATACCTTTTAGTTAGCTCACTGCCTTGAGTATTCACCACCCATATGAATTATTATATTGCAAAATTCACCATAACAAACAATTTGATCCTAACTTGACATAACCAGGACATTCAAATTCAATTTTGAATTTATCAGGTCGTGGTATTATTTCATATCATAAGGTGGGTCGCGGAACCCAAAAGGTTGAGAACCACTGTTCTAGGGAATGAAGTTATCAAAAACACGTATTACATCAAAAAAAAAAAGACATATATTTTGACCCTATTCCTATTATCATTGTCGATTATAAAAATACATTCTGATTAATTTCTTGAATTGATTCATTGTAATCACACTTTCAATAGTTTTAGGCACATCTCTATATAAATGCGCCGCTTTGGTTATGACTGCCAGTGTACCAATATTTGTTCTTGTAAAATCAATGTGCACATCAATAGCTTGTCTGGTATTATATCTATGAACCTCCGAGTTGAATGACTCTAACCACTTTGTAGTTGTCAACGTTTGTGGATTTTCCAAGTGGGCCTAGTGATGACATCGATTCTCAAAATCAGGAATCGATTTTCTGAGCTCCAGAATCAATTAAGAATCGATTTTGAAAAGGAAATCACCCTCAAAAAGAGTTGTGATTTTAGACTTTTTTTCTACCTTCCTGCGGCGTTTCAGGTGAAAAATGGCTGCTAGAGACTTCTTTGAACTTTACTGTACCATTCGGGTATTTCCGTCAACGTTCGGCTGTCAGACGTAATCGAAGGGATAGTTTGTGTCCAGATAGTAAAATCTCAACAATACAAAATAATGAGGACAGCAAAATGAGCACGAATTGCGACGTGAAAAAGTACAGCACTGCCGCCAAAAAAAATATATATATAAAAAAAAAATTCAAATTGAGAATTGTTTCACATTAGAATCAATTCTGAATTGATTCTCGATTAGTCAATGTCATCACTGGTTCTAAATATATGGATGGAGCAGGGAAGAGAGAGAAAAGTATCTCTGATTGTCTCCAATGTTGCTCAATGACCCCACCAACAGCTCGGTTATACAGGAGTGCGAATGAACGGGTGATAATGATGCTATCACGTGATGATAAGTGGAACCCCATGCCTTAAGCGGGACTTGAACCCACACCCCACATGACTCCAGTTTCTAACAGAGTGCGTGTTAGTTCAATGATCCTCGGAGAATGCTAAGAGAAAATTAAGTGAAAATGAAAAAAAGGGAGCGAAAAGAAAAGAAAAGTTGAAGTGAATGAAATGAAGAAGCAATGCAAACACTCTGGTCCCCGATAAGGCCTCTCCTGGACCAAGACAGTCTGAGCTTGGTCTGGGCCTTATCACCATGGGTGACCACGGGCCACGCGAGCCCCCCCACATCACTTCAAGGTCGCCGGATCTATTGAGGGGGTTGATAATATTCATTTGATAATCAATGGAGATGGGTAAATTCTGCAAACTCATATTTTGATTTGATAGCAGATACAGATGCAAAAATATGTACACATCAAGGATGTTGGTATATAGACTTCCACCTGTGTTTCCCCAACCACGAGAAAAAAATATCCAGACCATCATACTATCTCCATTCATGACAAAATGTATCACTTTCTTCATTCCAATTTTCACTGTGAAATACAGTGAGTCCAATCATGACCGCAAGGCTTGAAAGCTCACTTGACGCAATCTCCCCACCTAGATGATAATGCGTGGAGGGGGGAGGGGGAGGGGGGGGAGTATGAGCAAGAGGTGTGTACGACTTCGGTACATTCCGTGATGGCGAGAACTCATTCAAAAATCAACATATTAAAAAACACAATAATGATCGCCTTTCATTGCATAACCCGGGTAAATGCTTGAACATGGGTTTCACCCGTAGGCCTACCAGTACATGAACCTGCTGAGGTACTCGGGTATAGTACCACCGACATAGTACCATTTCATCACCTCCGCTACCTTGGCTAACCTCACTTAGAAACCAAATCACCGTAGACGTACTCATTTTTTCAGTACCGAATGGAACTCTTTGCCAGTGTTGAGTAATGAACTTTTAAAATGAACGCGTTTGTATTTCCTGAACTTTTAAATGTACGCGTTGCATTTACAGTCGACGATCTTGAACTTTCTCCTCGTTCGATTTTTCGGTGATCTTCAACGGAATGAAACGTTAATTTGAGAGTTCATAATTTTAGATCACGCATCGTTTTACTTGACACGATCGCACTATCCTTACTTCCCCGTCCAAATTCCGAATGAGATCGACTATTTTACGTTCTATCCCAAATGTATAATATTCCCTGTTCGGGATTTCACCATGTGATCACTTGTCACCAGGCGAGCCGGCAGTCACGTGTGGTCAAGGTTGACGTGTCGTGACTTGTAGTTGTTCTCAATCACTATCAAACTTGAGATATTTATTGTAAAAAATGTGTGTCTATAAATATTATTTCCGGAACCTTTTTTTCCATATAATTTTCGAGGTGAATTCTTGAACGTTTTTTCAATTTGAGCTTGAACTTTTACAGCAAAGCCACGGAAACGAACTTCGAACTTCTTAAAAGATCGATTAATTTGACATGAACTGAACTTTTCGAAAGTTCATTTCATAAGTGAACTTTCCCAACAATGCTCTTCGCTACCGTTATCTGAAAACGCGTCTAGTCGTACTCACTCGAATTGTTTGAGCAAATAGGTTGGAGATGAGCGTCTTGATCCTGGGCGGCAGGGGCAGACTGGCAACCTGCAGCTCGGTGCGCAGCTCGGTGCGGACGCGCAGCCGACAGAGCAGCTGGAGGGAGGCGACGCGACGAGATACCCACGCGATGTGCACCACGCAGCCCGTAGCGATGAACAGACGCTTGTCGTTGTGGCCCCACGTCAGAGCCGTCACCGGCGACTGGGGTCAACACAATAACACAAATGTCAACTCATAGGCCTATAATATTTTTTTTCCATTCTCACATGAACAAAATTATACTCATTATTACAAATATTGCATGACAAAATGTTCGATCAAATCAACTTCATGTTATACATAAAGGTTCAGAAAAACTGCCAGGAGAGAAATAGCAGAGTACCTTAGCAAGAAAAATGAGAATAATGACAACAATTCATCAAATAAAATCAAACTCTTTTCCACAAAGCCTGGCAAGGCTCATCTGTGCGTTGAAATAACAGAGAATATATTATAATATGAAAAGTTCAGACTGAGATGTAAGAATAATAATAATGATAATGATAATAATAATATCTTTATTGTCCTCAAATTGATCACTTACAAGATATTGACAGTCAACAATGAAAATTGAATAACTAAAATTCTATAACAATAGAAATTGAAATCATGAGTAGTTTAAAAACTCGTCAATAGTATAAGAACAATTGGTAGTCAGGAAAGTCTTGAGTGATCTGGTGAAAGAACTATTGTGAAGACTAAGCTGCTTCAGGTCATATGGTAATGAGTTGAACAGTTTACTTCCTGCATGTACTGGGCATTTTGAAAATAAGCTCAAATTATGATTGACTAAACAGAATAAGTCCTTGATTCTCGTATTGTGGGAGTGGATTTCAGCATTAGTAGTGTTAGTTATATCGTTCTTGAAGGACAGTACAACCCTGAAACTAGATTTTGATTAATTACTAGAAAAACACCACATGTGCGTTGTTAGACAAGAGGATAGTATTAGTATGTCGACTTTTTTGCCAAACTTTTGCATACAATCACCAATTGGGTGACATTTAAGTTATAAATGGGTGAAAACTGCTTAGAGTGGTATCAATTCAGGACACTTTATGGTTTTTCTTCAAGATGGCTCACCCGATCAAGCTGAAAGTTTCCAGAAATGTGTATCAGAGTGTAATTCAACTACACGCATAATTTCATTTTTTGGAGAATAAAAATATTCTCTTTTTTTTCCGCTGTGTTATTCTAATGGGTATTTTTTAAATTTCTCAAATTCATAAAAATAAAAGTTAGCACTCGATGATGCCACAAAACTAAACAGATCTGAGTTGGATGAGGAACTATAACAAAAAAAGTTTGGAGTTGATAGCTGTAGCCGTTTGACCTGTGGAGAACCGACAAAAAAACATGTAAAAAAAAATAAAACATAAAAACGAACACCAATTTTTTTCAGTATGTCAAGTTGAATCCTTGCTAAAGCTCGTCTAATAACGATATTTACCCGACTAATTTTAGAGAAAACCAGAAATCATTATACCAATTTCAGAAATTTCTTATCAATACCGTATTTCTATTTTTTTAAAACATAGGGGAAAATCCCATTTTTGGGGAAAATAATTTTCATTTTTGTCATGATGTAAGTATCAACGATTCCGCATAGGAATTTGAACAGAATGGAGTAATGTTTGAGTATGTTACGAGTGTTGTATAGATCTTGGTTATCATTACAGTGCGTCGTTGAACCCAATATAAAGAAGAGGATTGTGTACGTCACGGCTCAGAAAAAACGGCTGGGTCCTGGAGGACAGATTATTCAATTATAAAACTGAAACTATTTCTAAAACTTGGAAAATGATTTCAAATCTATTCTTACCCTCTCCCCCCTTTTATTTCCACCTCCTAACCCTACCTGTAGCCCTTCTAACTGCAATCCTTTGCACCCTTTCCACATCCCTTATTTCACCTAATCTATAAGGATCCCAAACTGAACTAGCATATTTCACCATGGGACGCACTAACGAGAAATATGCTTTTCCCTTAATTTCCATACCTGTCCCCCTAAGTTGCTTCATTACAAATTTTGGTGCATTTATACTCTTTTTCACTATTTCCTCAATCTGACTACCCCACCCTAGACGTTTATCAAACACCACCCCCAAATACTTGTAATTTTCCACCGACTCCAGTGGCTTCCCTCCTACCTCAGACACTCAGTGGAGCGTTTAAGCCTAGGCGCACTAGGCGCGCGCCTAGGGCCCCGGATTTTGGGATTTTGGGGATTTTGGATTTTAATAAATTACTTTATTGATATATCTTTGTTTTTAAATCATTAAGTAAATTCGTAACCTTCCGTAATGAAAAAAAAAAATAGAGAAAGAAAGAAACGGCATACGTTTTTACTTTTTTGACAAAAGTTTGGCCAACGAAGTAGTATTACATGGAGGAAGAGAAGGGTTCATCGTGAACACATTCAATGTTATTTGTGATAAGTTTGTCATGGAACTGGACAGCAGAATTAGGGCTTACAAACGTGTGAACAGTAGTTTTGGATTATTTTTTGGCCGTGAAGATCTGTGTAAGGATGACATCGATGAAATGATCTCCACTTTAACCATCATCGTTTATGTCATCCATCACAAACTGATATTTTCAAATTCGAGTCCTATATTTGAAAAATAAAAATCACTGAATAGTGACTTTCTTTCACAGAAAGATCCACGAATACAGTATTTTATATTGATGAATATTCCAAGGTGTTACAGAAAGGTATATTATATACTATAGGCCTACCATGTTGAGAGAAGTGTTTTGATAATAACCTAATTCAAATCTGATGAAAGAAATACAAGTGAGGGAAACAATACATTGATTGATAGGAACCAATCAATTGATTGATAGAAGGATAGAAAGCAATCAATTGATTGATAGAGCAATAGGAACCAACCAATTGGTTGATAAGAACCAATCAATTTTCACCTTCTAAATATTTCTTTGAAACCTAACATTGTCACTGTCTGATTGTTGTTCACTAAGCAACTGAGCAGGAATTGGCAACATTTCATTACAGCTTTTGCTTGCGAAGAGGACAGTCGACTAATTCACACTTCCTCAATCTGTATCAACATTTGACAAATAGTATATCATAATATCAGACTTTGATGAAACACCAGTAAGAGTTTCAATGGAACGTATTATTCAATTCAAAGTATATTACAATTGGATTTGAAGTTGAGTCGAGCAGCTAGAATTTGCAACTTGAGCCATGAGACTTATTACCATTGTCATTGTCATCACAACTTGAACAAAGGCTGCAATATTATGTTGGCCAAACGTGAATTACGGTAAATATAAATATATTGATTCTGTCGATATATCATCATATTTGATCAATATTTCCATAGAATAGTTGTTGATGAATACCAATGATAGATCCATGTTGATTAATTACATAACTATGGAAACTAGCAACATAATTGGATGAGCAAAGCAAATACTCAATTTTTTTTCGCTCTCCACAAGTTGAAACAAGGTAACATTTTTATTGAAACTTGGAAAACCTATGTGTCGCTATCTACCTTGATAGTTCTGAGGCACAATTGGTTGCACCACTACTGAGAAAAACTATTCTGAAATGTTTGAAAGCCATTTTCACGGAAACAGCTGATCATGTAAATACATCAGCCATTTTTGTTTTTACCCAATTTCAAGCTAGAAAGAAACTCATTGAGAGAAGCAACAAGTATGATAAATTGAATTTTGAAATGATTGGAATGAGCAACAAATGAAACAGGGAGGCAATGACTTGATGGTTTCAAATTCAAGGTAGATATATAGGCCTACTATATAGCTTTCTATCACATCTAGTATGGAAAATAAAAATGCCTGAAGTCCATATCCAACAATGGATGTTTTCTTGGTGTTCTCATTGTTGTCTATCTCGACATTAAATAAGCAACAAGTAACTGAACTGCATTGTGAATAATATTCAAATGTAAGTACAATATGAAATATCAGTCAGAGAAAATTCTTACAAAATTGCTGAAATATCTTTTGATCCATAATCCCCAGTATTATTGTTGTATTCTGATACAAGACAAGTGTAGTATGTATTATTGTGTGAACGTCTCTACTGGTTGCAGTGTTTGTGACGGAATCTGCCACCATTGAAAGAGACACCACATCCAGCGATACTGGATCGAGGAGACATAAAACAGCAAACTTGCATCGGGGGAGCTAGATGTCACCAATCGCAATGAACTGGACTGTGGAAAACTGCGGTAATTTGCCCAGCAACAATTACGGTGAGTAATAACACCTTGGTCTTGTCAATGTTCATGTTAAGCATCTATGAGAAGTGAGGAATATGGATATATTATTTAACTGAGAGATATATATGAGAAATAAATTAGCGGGTCTAGAAAGCTTGGCGGAAGGCCATGCTCTGCCAGTCCTTCTCTTCCTTAGCTGTTCTACGCCTGCCGTCTCATGATTGGCTGGTTCAACTTGATGTCACTGAGGCAGCACACGCATAATCACCCAGTTATCACCACGGGAATATAACCAACACAACAACAATATGATACTTCCATTGTTGCCCACCTTGATATCAACCCAGCAACAAGCACTGTATTGTTGACATGTGAGTCCAGGACAAACAGCCAGCCAGTCAACATATTCCTGAAGGATGATGTATTATTCCAGGCGGGAACATCTGTTGTCAGACGCAGCAGACGTTGTTTGGGAACGGAGGGATACACCGGAGCAAGACACGACACAATATCGCAGAACAATCGCAACGGAAGAAACATATAAGCTAAGTTCTGTAGAGTGAAAATATTGAGTACTACATCGAATACATGCTAGACATTCATTTGATCAATGAATATTTGAAAACTTTCAACAATATCTACCCTATATGTATCGATCTAGAAATATATTGATAAATATCAGGACTGTATATTGATAAATATAGACAAATGTCAGATTTTCTCCTATTTGGCCCCATTTCAAGTTCTGTAGAAAGATAATAACAACAGTAGTATTTGGTAACTCAAATATGTTACAATTCTGATGATTATTTTCTAATTTGCTTCAAACTAGCTTTATTCAAAATTACTTGTTCACATCGAAAGGCGATGTAGTTACCTTGTCGGAATTCAGTTGGTAAAAGAGATGTGAATTTTCACAGAGGAGAGTTACCACACAGTGAAATATTTGGACCTAGTAAAATACTGTACTATTTATACCGTAGACAGACCAGACGTTAAGTTTCATTTGTATGGCATCTTGTAGCATCCCGGTGTCACTCCGGTGTCGATATGCTTGCCGGGATGATGTATGCCTAAAAAGAACCTAGCGATGTAAAAAAATACCTCTATATCAGGTTCTCAATTGTCGCCTATCATTTGGATATTCTACTCTCGGGCGATATACTGTATTTTACCCGCGTGTTGGAGAATTAGTCGGCCGGAGATCGATGTCACAAACCTACACGTCACACGCAAACCAACACTACTGCAATACCTACTGACTGTGGATGATTGTGGATGATCTCCTACGAAAAAAAAAAGGGCGATCATCTGCAACCCACAACAAGCGCACAACGCAAACGGCTCGACTCTATCGGACTTACCGCAGGTGATCAACTACGAAAAAAAAAAGGCTGATCATCTGAATCAACTATCGTCCATTTGAGTTTGTGCCGATCATGTGGGTCGGTGAGAATAATAATAATCAGTTGTAAATCAGTGTGTAAATTGAAGATAAGAGTGTAGTAGAAAGGCTTTATGAAGCTTATTCACATTAAATTCAAATACCAGTACATAAAATCATTGAACTTTTATGAACTTTCGATAAAACTTTTTCCACAAATCATCACAAGAACGGTATCCGACCTGAACAAGGGAAGATTCCGGATTCACCGACCTGACGGCACAAACTCACCATCATCCCCATTCATTAGTCGAACTTTTCTCCGTGTGAATAGTTTCATTTCCTCTCAGCATTTTCTCAACTTTTTGTAGCCGCTGGTAAACTGAAAAGGATATCGCCATGGTGACAGAATGCAATCTCTTTCGATGTGACAAGTTCCTTCTCTTTCCTTGTAATACTCGTTATTTAGATCACTGAGCAATGTTTGTTTCTACTTTCCAGAAAGAAGACATGCTCAGCCATCAACGCCTTCTTGAAACTGAATCATATCCAGAACTTCCTCGAATCATTCTGACACCGGATCGAAGTGGGTTCGAGTCCCGCTGTAGACGTTGGTGATTGTGAACGTCACATCACCTATCATCACTTCATTGTTTCATTGTCACCCTCTCACACGTAACCACACTAGAATTATACATCAATCTACCTGGAAGTTTCTCAATCTTTCTTCACCTCGGAATCTTAACGGATAACAAGTTGATCAGAGATGAAAGAAATTACCTTAGAACCTAATGATGAATACAATTACGATGTGAAATGATCATCGGATGATGTTTATTCTCCTGTTATTGGTTGTATACAATATGTTGTGCTGAACATTGTGTGAACAGCATTTGACATCATGAATAAACGATATTATTTCATCAACTTGTGAATTATTTCATGTTCTCTTCCTTATATTAGCCTAACAGTCAATTTTGAAAATCTTAGGATTCTATCAAGTAATTGGCCATTGTAGATGGGCGTGACTTATACAAAGCAGGGGAAATTTTAGATACCTTGATTCGTTGATTGGTTATTTCTCTATTTTCCCTGCTTCACTGTCCACTTGATTGGTTTTTATATTTTGTGACATCACGACAGCGGACGATCTACAATGGTCAATTAATATACAACTGGTGGACAAGAAGATGATAAATAATGATAAACAAATGATAGTCTACGAGGAGATGTGATCAACAATCTGTAATAAGATGTCGATTAAAACCGACAATTTTCATCGATAAATCAGCTAGCTATCAATTCGAATCGTGAAGAGCGATCCCACAACCAAAAACTGATCAATGACAAGCGACATCAATCTCGACCAACAATACTCGGTCGTTATCTAGTATTTGTCGATGCTGAAAACATATGAAATGGCAGAGAACAGATTCTACTGAACGACTCGATCGTTTAAAAGACGTTTATAAATGCAAGATGCAACTGTTCTATTTTGCTACGTAAGGGAATCTTTGCATTCACCCAATTCCTCCAATCCTCCTCGACATTTCGGGAACGAGAAAAGCTCTTCATGGTTTGTACCGGGTGTCTCAACAAAGTGCGTAGTATGATGTGATAGACATGCCGTCAACGTCTAGTACAACCGCCAGGAATAATGATTAACAGGTCTCTCATTTGTGTAAATACAGGCCTGGTCCTTCTGAATTGATGTACGATAGGTTTTCAGCGCCCAGTTTTTAGCCACACGATGAATATTGCTCAACTGTCATCAACAGCTGTTGAAAATCAACTGTTTCAATTCTGTAACAGCTTTCTTGAACCTATTCCCTTATTAAAAATACAGTATTGTGTGACCGTGGAAAGCCACTTCATAACGACGCACTCGGCACTATGGAGAATCGGCAAAACACCAAAGCGTCAGTGGTACGAAGGCAGCCGGTCGGAATCTGATGTAAGCCTGGCTGAAAACCTATTGCTAAAACACTAGGCTCAAACATAACCCGATATCTGAACCTCAACGTACATGGAACGGGATTGTACCACAACGGTGTGAAGTTTTTCAACGCTTTAACTCAAGATATTATCTCTGAAAAGTCTTTTTTATGTTTGAAAAAATATATTGAACGATATCTAGTGGAAAAATAATTGATGAGCGTAGCGAAGTCTCCATCCCACTCTTATAGGGCTTTGTCTGTGTTTTTTTTTTGTTTTTTTTTGTTTTTTTTGTTTGTAAGCACTCCACAGGTCGCAAGGGTTGACTGATCAACATGAAACTTTTTTGTACACGCAAACTCATCCAACTTAGAACTGTATAGTTTTTGGGATGAATCGGTCGAACCGATTTTGAGAATCATCATCTCAAAGTTTCTAAAAACCCCATAAGATTTGGCTGGGCGGAAAATGTTGAAAAATAAAATCTCTCCAAATGGGATGAAATTTTCTCTAAATGTGTATACATGGGTTTTACACATTATTACGATTTTTTAAGCAATTCTGATCAGTCGTTTTGGAGAAAAAAAATAAGATGACTGATAATATTCATAAAATATATCATAAAAATTATGACAGAATTAAGTTGTCGAGATTCACTGCTTTCTAGATTCAAGAGTTGACCAACAATGAAGTATTTTTTATATGCGTCAAGGTGTGTAGAATACCAGAGAAATGAAGTGGCAAGAGTAGAACTTCTTTAACGACTTTTATAGCTTATTCAGATATCAAGGTGTGTAGAATACCAAAGTCGATAAAGGAGCAAGGGTAAAACTATTTCAAGGACTTTCATACCTTATTCAGATATCTCGCTCATCTTACAACGCATATTTCGCGTTTGACTAGTATTATAAGACTGACAATTTCCGTAAGAAGTATAGCCTCAAGTAAGCCTCATGGTTGTTAACGAAACAAAACATTGTATTCAATGTATATTGTGAATACAAACCTATCTACAGTGAAACCTCTATCCATCGTTTTTCAAGGGACCAGGAAAATAAAACCATTCATCCAGGAAAACTATCCATCCAGGAAAATTCAACATTGAATATATGGGAGTGGGGCTATAAAAAAATGAATGATCCATCCAGAAAAACGATAGATCCGGGAACGATGCATCATAGAGGTTTCACTGTATCTATCCGTCTATCTGTCTATCTATTCCTGATAACATCAATCAATCGAGAATCGATTCGGAATCGATTCTAATGAAAAACGATTCTCAAATTGAATCGATTTTTCTCTTTTTTTTTCTTTTTGCACTGCTGTACTTTTTTACGTTGCAATTCATGCTCGTATTGTGTGGTGTTCATATTATTTCGTATTGTTGAGATTTTACCATCTGGACACAAGCTATTCCTCCGGTTAGGTCTGACAGCCGAACGTTGACGGAAATACCCAAATGGTAGAGTACAGTTCAAACCTCAAAGATGTCTCTAGCAGCTATTTTTCATGTAAAACGCTGCGGGACGGTTGAAAAAAAAGTATAAAATCACACAACTTCTTTTGAGGATGAACTTTTTTTCTTCTTCTTTTTCAAAATCGATTTTTAATCGATTCTGGAGCTTAGAGAATCGATTCCCGATTTTGAGAATCAATGCCATCACTACTACATACAAACCCTTCTTGATGATCAAGATCACCATCAAAAAGATTCACGACAATTGGAGAAGAAAAAATGTGTAAGTATGTAGGCCTATATTATAAAAAATTTAATTATTCATTTTAATTTTAAATATTATCTAGTTGGGAAACAAGTAATTGATGTTCATATCGCGGTGCATTATTACAAACTAATTGACATCCCGCTCTTTGCTCCCATGACAGTCCCTGGCATCTTATTGACCAACTGGTAAGTGCATGACGCTTTTGGACAGAAAATGGCGTCCTGCGCAGGAGTTGGCCACCCTCTCCAGTATCTAGCCTCTATAGCTATCCTATATAGAAGATCTAGGTGGCGTCGATGGCGTATCTAGGTGGCGGTGAAAAGTTTCTTAGCACCTGAGATAACCGTCAGCTGGGAGTCTATGGGAGAAGTCCAAGTTGCATTTCCATCCTAGATAGCTATTGTCCTAGATTAAATTTGATAATAGTCAGGGTGTGTGGAGTGTCCAATTTTACTTCACATGGATGTATCGGTTATCTTCCAACGCATGTGCTGCGTTTGGCTAGTAGTTCCCGAGGGGTTAACAACTAAAGAAATCAGGTGTACACTTTGAAAAAAATTAAGAAAAATCACGAAAAATGAAAAAAAATAATAATAAAATCACGGAAAATCAAAGGAAAAATAAAAAATCACCAAAAATCGAAGAAAATCGCAAAAAATGAAAGAAATCCAAAAATCACGAGAAAAAAGTCGAAGAAAAGTTACAAATATCACGAGAAATCACAAAAAAATGAAGGAAATCGAAAAAATTCAAATTATTAAAAGAAATCAAAAAATCAGAAAAAATCAAAAAATCGAGAAAAAATCGCAAAAATAATTCTAAAAATTACGAAAAATGAAAAAGATGATACAAAAAAAATCAAAAAAGAAAAAAATCATGAAAAATCAAGAAATAACGGGAAATGGAAGAAATCAAGAAAATCGCATGATCACGGAAGATCCCCAGAATCCAAAAAAAAAAAAAATCAGGAAATCAAAAAAATCAAGAAAAATGAAAAAAAAATCAAGAAAAGAGAAAAAAAATCAAGAAAAATTGAAAAAAAGTCAAGAAAAATTAGAAAAAAAATCAGGTGTACACTAAAATGTCAAGTTGTTAACCCCTGGGTAGTTCCCACGAGCCCGCTGCCAACCCACCTGTGTACAAGGGATGATGGTGGAATATAGTAGCACCCCTTTGTCGGAGTAGAACTTGAGCACATTGGTGTACTCGACCGCGGTCTTGGCGTCCGACGGCTGTGCCGCGTGCTGCTGGACCGTGCCAGCCACGGCCAACAGTTCACGTGAGTTACTCCACTCCAAGGTCAGTGCGCCGTACAGTCCCGTGTGTACCTGGATCGGAGACACGTCGTCAAAGCTCTTCATCAGGAAGATGTAGCCGTTCTGGAGGCTCACGGCAAGCACCAACGCACGGTCTGGAAGACGAAACAGAATGTATGAAATACATAATAATTATTGGATGAGCGAAGCGAAGACTCGATTTCACCATACTCTAGATAAAAGTAAATATTTTTCATTCTTTTTTTTTCGTGCTCCACAGGTCAAACTTACATTCAAATTCAGTTGAAACTTGGCATGCACTAGTGTCCTCATCGAATTCGATACTGTAGAGTTTTTTGAGGCGCAATCGGTTGCATCACTTCTGAGAAAATTCATTCTGAAGTTTTCAAAAATCCCTTAGAATAACCTAGAGAAGAAAATTTGTGAAAAATATTTCTTTTCAAAGAATTCAAATTCTCAAGGAGTTTCAATATGATTATGATACATATTAGGCGCAATCGGTTGTACCACTTCTGAGAAAACTCACCTCAAAGTTTTTAAAAATCCTTTAAGAATAACCCAAAGGAGAAAATTTCACTCAAACCGGTTGAGCCAATTTGATGTAAATAATTTATATTGTAATGTTTTCAAATCACTGGAAGCTATTAAAATACCAATTAAATTCAAGCAGCAAGTGTCAACAATTACCAATCCAAATGTAATGGAACATCCAAGAAACATTTGGAAAAATGGATTGAAGCACTTTCAGATTTCATCGCTTTTAAAGCATTTGCTATCTTCACCAATTGCTATTTTCATGTTTCCAAAAACATGATAAGGAAAAATCATTTAAAAAACGTAAGAATTGGAGAATTGACCACTAGTGATAGGCGTGGCTTATCTGTAGGCCACCAAGATCTATTTTTCATGTGGGCATTTAGAGATACTCTGATAGGTACGGTTATGTCAAATTACCCACATAACAAACAGCCCACTTGATTGGATGTTTTGTTATGTGTCGTTTGTGGCCGGGTCAATCACTAGTCGTCAATTTAAGCACTTTTAGATTTTATCGTTTTGAAGCATTTGCTATTTTGAAATGTGTCTATTCCCATCGATCGAATTGAACTGTACCTGCGTGACTGTTTGTCACGTCGATGTCTTCGACCTCCTCCATCTTGAACTTCTCACTGGACCACGCCATGCCAGTGATGCCAACCTCGCTGCTGAGCTGCACCTGCGAGACCATCGCGCCGTGTACGTCCATCACGATGATCTGGCCTGCCGTCGTGCCGAAATACACCTGCGGCAACACACATAACCTCAAAACACATAACCTCAAAACACATTTGGGCTCGTTCATGGAGGAACGCTGAACATTGTCAATTAAAACTGAATCTTTTTTTTCCTCCACTGTATTTTGTATTAAGATAAACTTTACATCTATTGTGGTAAGAAGTGATCATCGTCCAAGATACTTTGTTCAAAGTGGAAGATATCGACATTCGTGTTTTGTTAACTCTTGATACCAATGCTGGTAATGTCTGGATATATCACAGAAAGGGTTTTTACTTGTGTTTTGGACTTTTGGAAACTGAAAGACTTCTATCTGGGAGCGGAAAATTGTGGTGACCAACAGTGCAGTCCTGGTCTAGAAGTTAATTGATTTTGAATAATTAAAATGGGGTAGTAAGATTGGGCTTAGATTGCCCTTGTGGTGCCCCATCCAAACGATGTTATCTTTCATCCACAGCCTTAATCGGGGAACAATGATTTTGTATCAAGTTTCGAGGTTATTAGAAAAAATAAAATAAATAATGTTACTGAATTTGTTCATTTGATTTCAAATCAGAATTGATTGAATAGAAGCCTGTTCTACCTTCGCTCAATCAAATTTGGAATGGTGAATAAATATTCAAGAGAGCATCGCAGTCAAAAATTTGGTGAAATATCACTTTTTTGTTGATAACTTTCAAACGGTATGATATATCGACATTCTAATGGAAGTTCTGACTCACCACCCATTATTTATTTTTATTTTTTTTCATATTGAATTTTAACGACGCACTATACTGATGGCTATGATATCTTGGCGTCGGTGGATGATGAATGAGATGATAGGATGATGAGATGGAAGGTCATTTTATTAGGTGTTTTGAATGGTGGGAAGGAGTGTTTGTTAAGAAACCGTGGCCTGTTGTTAAGGAACCATCCCAGTGTCAACCTGAACGACAGAGGGAAACTACGAGAAGCCCCTGTCAGGATGGTCGACCATGGCGGGAATCGAACCCCGGTCTCCTGAATGACGGTTCAGTGTGTTACCACTTGGCCACGCGTCCAGGGACGGATAGTCACCCTATGTTGGTATGACTGGATGGTGGTTGGATCCAGTCTGACACTGGTTCTAAGCTCATCTCACAACGCATATCTCGCGTTTTCCTAGCATATATCGATACCTTAATGGCAAATCCTTGTATTTTCAAAAAGTGAAATGTTCAGGAGAAGGTGAAAACACATTCACAATCGTACGTTTGGACAGTGCAATGAAATAACAAAGCGGTGAAATAACACATTTGTATAGGTCATTCAAGTACGAGGTTTTGCAAGCGAGAAAAGGATAGTTTTCCAAAATTCTGACACAAAAATAATATTTCCGTCAAATTTGCGAGTACCAGGTTTTGCCATTAAGGTATCGTTATTGTAGATGTTGGTATGACTGGGTGGTGGTTGTGGCTCACCTGCTGATCGTCTGGCGTCCATATCCCGCAGGTGATGGTGGACTCGAGGTTGAGCATGGACGACCAGTACCGCTGCCCCGCCACGGAGCCGACGAGCACGAACCCGTCCTGGTAGCAGATGAGCGCCATGCGACCGTCGTGCGACCACGCAAAGTGCGTGACGGGCGTGTTGCGGTCGTTGATCAGCTCGATGCTCCAGCGGCCCTCGTACTTGATCCACACGAAGATGATCCCCGAGCTGTCGCACGACGCTAGCTTCTGGTACGGCTCGTTCCATTTCACAAGCACCACCTGTTGGGCAATACGGGAATCAGACCAACCTCAACTATATACAACTATATTCATCAAATTTGAAATATCAATCGTTTCATGTTTATACACATTTAATTCTTTTTCTTCTATTCGCTGATAATGGACATTCATACATTTTCATGAACAATATATACATGATGAATCACAGCAAATAAAACAACTACTACATCCACAGTATCCCACAAAACTACAAAGTGTAGTTTATCTGTGGGTTGAACAAATTTTATGTTATCAGTCATATATATATACTCCAGTCAAACTAAGTTTTAGCCTCAAACAAATTGTAACAGAAAATTTTTCCGTTGAATTTTGATTGCCTCAAAATTTTGAATTGAATGCAAAAAAGTTTGCTCAAATCGAAGTCGCCATTTTGTTTTTAATCAAAATTTCATGAAAATCTTATTTATTTTTTATTGACCGTTGTTAGTAAACCACATTCCTAAATTTTATTGTAAAATCACGACAAAAATGTTTCACATGACACCAGAATAAATCAGAATGATCGGACGAAAATTGCTATGGTTTTGTGATTAAATTTGAATTAATGCCAAATTTCATTAATCAGATCTAGTGGACAGGGTTCAGGAGTTGAAAATGTAAACTCAACAAAATCTCATTCAAATAATTATACGTAACTGCTATAAGTAAAGTTTGCTCAAATTGAGGCGGCCATCTTGTTTTAAAATACATTTTTGGGAATTAATCAATTTGATTTAAATAGTCGGCCATTATCGATTAATTGTCAATTTTTTTTCAACATCATGAACAATAAATTCGTTTTATAATGAAAATACATGATTAGGATAATTTTACTACAAATTGAATGAATTTTGAATTAAATTTGAATAAATTTAATTTTGTGAAATAGGCTGTGGGGAGCAAGCGGTGAGTGGTAAATATCTCAATTGAACGGTAAAGTTATGTTGTAATTATATGAAATGACTGGTGAAGAGTTAGCCGAAATCAATGGTTAATTCAAAAATTTGCATATAGGCCTATAGTCAATATGTGGAAAAAACATTTTTTACGTGTTTTATTCCTCGATTTTCACAGGGGAGACACATCTATGTAGCAACAGAAAAAAGTATAACTTTGATCATTCAATATCAATAATCCAATGTATTCATAAACTCATTTGGTATCTCGCAATTTGATCTAGAAATGTTTCAAATTTGAAATCTCAAGCTCGCAATTGGAAATGGTCGAGCATCAAGCCCAAGCTTGAGCAATTAGGCAATTGTTTTTTTGTTTTTTTAATAACATCGAAACTTGATACAAAATCATCGTTCCCCAATTAAGGCTAAGGATGAAAGGTAGGATCGTTTGGACGGGGTACCACAAGGGCGATCTTACCACCCCATTTTAAATGTTTATAACAAATGAACTTCAACACGAGGACTGTGTACCGTTGGTAACCATGAATTTCCGCCGCGGATAACAGTCTTTCAGTTTCCGAAAGTCCGGAACACATTATACGTAAAAACCCTTTCAAGTAAAAAAGTCATCCTTTTAAGTACATCCGTTTGTAGGACGTTTGTGGGAGAAGCGTTAATCAATCAACCATGCATTAAGTGGGCCGAATGAGACTCAGATTTCCTTAGCAACTAATGAGGATGCAGGATTGCCGTGAAAGAATCAAGGAAATGGCCTCTATTTGGCAATAGTAGGCTTATAAGCGTCGCAGAATATGTGTTACATGAAAAAAAAACACAATTGATATCCTGATATCTGATATCCACATGGCAATTATGTGCAATACACATAGTATTAACGAAAAATCCTTCTTATGTGAGAAAAAACGTGAGATATGTCTGTCATTTGAACAACAAAACTAAGAGTTGGAGCAAAGCAAAGCACTGAGCTATGATTTAATAATTTGTGTTGGGTTCACAGACGCGATATAATGATAGTATACATCTATTGGATTTGAATGTATTAAAAATGAGATAATGAGATGAAGGTCTCTTAGGCAATGGGAAGGATAGTGAGAAGCAAGCGACCGTGTCCTAGACTACAAAGGGAAACTACGGGAAAGCCCATTTAAAGATGGACGGTGGCGGAGATCGTACCAGGTCCGACATGTCATTTTCCTACCGGATCACATGAGAGAGTGCGTTAGCAACCGAGCTGCATGTGCCAGTAACATACACCCCTTCTCTCCCCCCCCCCCCCCCCCCACACAAAAACACACTGTGTCAAAGCAAAGCATCCACTGCTCCAGTGCTTCTCCTTCAAATGTCGATTTAGATTGTTAGGGATGTACAATCTTAATTGCTCAAGCTTGGTCTTGATGCTCGACCATTTCCAAGTGCGAGCTTGAGATTTAAAATTTGAAACATTTCTAGATCAAATTGCGAGATACCAAATGAGTTCATGAATACATTGGATTATTGATATTGGATGATCCAAGTTATACCTTTTCTGTTGTTACACAGATGTGTCTCTCCTGTGAAAATCGAGGAATAAAACACGTAAAAAATGTTTTTTCCACATATTGACTATATATGCAATTTTTTTAATTACCATTGATTTTGGCAAACTCTTCGCCAGTCGTTTCATATAATTACGAGATAACTTTACCGTTCAATTGAGATATTTACCACTCACCGCTTGCTCCCCATAGCCTATTTCACAAAATTATATTCATCCGAATTTGATTCAAAATTCATTAAATTTGTAGTAAAATAATCCTAATGATGTACTTTTATTATATAACGAATTTATTGTTCATGATGTTGAAAAAAAATTGACAATTCATCGATAATGACCGACTATTTAAATCAAATTGATTAATTCCCAAGAATGTATTTTAAAACAAAATGGCCGCCTCAATTTGAGCAAACTTGACTCATAGCAGTTACGTATAATTATCTGAATGAGATTTCGTTGAGTTTACATTTTCAACTCCTGAACCCTGTTCACTAGATCTGATTAATGAAATTTGGCATTAATTTAAATTCAATCACAAAATCATGGCAATTCTCGTCCGATTATTCTGATTTATTTTGGTGTCATGTGAAACATTTTTGTCGTGATTTTACAATAAAATGTAGGAATGTGGTTCACTGACAACGGTCAATAAAAAATAAATAAGATTTTCATGAAAATTCGATTAAAAACAAAATGGCGACTTCGATTTGAGCAAACTTTTTTGAATTCAGTTGTAAATTTTGAGGCAGTCAAAATTCAACGATAAAATTTTCTGTTACAATTTGTATGAGGTTACGGCCCTTTTTGGCTTAGATTTACTGGAGTAATAGGGCCTGAACAAAATTAAATATGGACATAATCAAGAAAGAAACAAGGTACCGGTAATTAATAAGTGATGAATATTAGGTGATAAATAGAAGTTAGGTAATGAGTATGAACATAATCAAGAGAGAAACATGGTAATTACATCCCTGAGTAGAACATAATTGGATCAAGTTGATGCTCCGTTCACTTCATGATCATTTCATTTGTTGTGGAACTTGAATATCTCTCAACAAACGTCAACACGTCACCAATATGGAATAAGAAATAACAGTGATTCTATAAGTCTTGAAAGCTTTGATAAAAGTCCCATAAGTAGGCCTATAGGCATCAGAATGTATAATCACCTTCCCAAAAGCCTTAGGCTAGTCAGAGGAGTGAATCATTTCAAACTATGTTTAAAACACTACTCATTGAAATTGAATAAATGTTCTCACTCCGTCCAAGAGTTTTTAGATGACAAGAATCAACTTTTATATAACTATCAATTAAGTAGGCCCAAATTTTCATTCTGTTCTATTTTCAATTTTCTTTTTAATTGTTGTTATGGATATGTGTAGGCCTATGTTATCTATGATGTAAATATGTTACTTAACTTTTCTTATATTGCTAGCCACCCTCGGTAGCTCGGTCAGCTAAGGCAGCGCTTCAGAAACTGAAGTCACCGTTGGGCGTGGGTTCGAGTCCCGCATAAGGCATGGGTTTTTGTAAACGTCCTTTCACTTATCATCACTTCACAATTTCATAATCACCAGCTCATTCGTACCCTCGTATAACCTAGCTGTTGGTGGGGTCGTTAAGCAAACAATAATCATCATCTTATATTGCTTGCTGATCAATTAAGAATAGAAAAACTGTCATTATTATTGATGAAAAAAAATATTAAAAATCATTATTATCATTACCGGTACTATGTTCACTATCTGCTGCCAGTGCACTGCAGAAACTGAAAGTAACTCAGTTGAACCGGTTCAAACCGGACAATGACGATAGGGGTGTCATGATTCACGATAATATTATTGTTGTATTCATATTTCAATTAGATTAGATAAGCGTAGCGAAGATTTCCATTTCATATACCGAAAAAATTGGGCTTTTTTTGTTTTTGTTTTTTTGGTAATTTTGTGCGCGGCATAGAGGTCAGGGAAAAAACGATAAACTTGAATCTTCTTCTAGATATTGATATCATACTGAAATCGGTTGGGATTGTTCTTCAGAAAAATTGGTTCAAGGTTTTTCCGAAAAAGAATTGGAAAGTTTGAAAAATCCCCTTAACTATAACACGTAGGGAAAATAATTGGAAAACAAGAATCCTTCAGAAGCCCTCAAATTTTCATCGAATATGAAGAAAACTATTCATACACATTTTCAGAGATTTTTTAAGTAATCCGATGAGAAATAACGAAGAAAACGCATTTTTACAACAATCAGAGCTAAAGGGAAGCCAATCAATCAAAAACAATTAAAATTGATGATGAATGAACAGGAAGGCCATGACATAATTGTTCTAGTTGAGTTTTTGAACGTTTGATGTGATCCAAGGTCTATAGATGTAGATTGAGCTGACAAATTATCTTCCATTCTAGATTTCTATACTTCTAAGCTCATCTCACAGCTCATATCCCACGTTTCCCTAGTAAGATCAGCAAAGCAAATATTTCCATTCCACATACCGAAAAAAATTGGCTTCTTTTTTTTCTTTTTTTTTGTATTTTGTACGCGGCATACAGGTCGGGAAAAAACTCAATCAACTCGGAACTTTTTCTGCATATTAGTGTCACATCAGAATAGGTTGAGATTGTTTTTCGAAAAAATCGGTTCAACACTTTCTAAAAAAATGAATCAGAAAGTTTGAAAAATCTTCATGAAAATAACCCAGCGGAAAAACACATGGAAAACAGAAACTCTTCAAAAGATCTAAAATTCTCACTGAATATGAAAAACTATTAGAGACTCTACACATTTTCAGTGATGTTTGTAATAAACGGATGAGAATTGAGGAAGAGAAGACATTCAAAACGCATCTCACAGCAATCAAAGCCAGTTGAATGAAACCCCCCCAATTTATAGCAACAAGTGTCAAACAGGAAGGCCGTGACACATTGATTCCGGTAGGGTTTTCAAACATTCGAAGTTATCCGAGGTCTGTAGATGTAGACTGAGCTGACAGATTATTTTCCATCCTAGATTCCCATACTTCTGAGCTCACCTCACAACGCGTATAGACCTACTGCGTGTGTCTGGTTATTAGATTATTAGATGAGCGTAGCAAAGATTTCCATTCATAAAACCGGAAGAAATTGGTATTCGTTTTCATTCATTTTTGTTTGTTTGTTCGTGATTTGTACACAGCATACGGGTTGGGAAAAAAATATCAATTGATTGAAACTTTTTCTGCATATTCGTGTTGAGCTAGCTTTCCATGAAAAAAAATGACTGCGAAACTTAGCGTGACGAATTCGCAAAGCTGTTTTCATGATGTGCGAAATAATTTCGCAATTCTAGCGCATCCTACGGTGATTTCATTTTGAACTGAGCAGTGATTCTACCGCATCCTAGTGGGTTTCTATGAAACCATTCTCAAATTAATAATATAAATCAATTCAATTATTAATTGATGTAGTGATTTATAAATATAAATTTTTGATTATAAAACTAATTCTAAAAACATTTTTACAATTGTTGAGAAAAACAAGATTTGGCGATCGAAGCACTCGATGTGACGTAGACGGAAGTAGACACTAGCGATCATAGCAGTAGAACCTGGAAACTATATTCTATTTCCTCCATTTTGTTGCGAATTCGATTCGCACTGCAAAAAGTTGAGTTTGGCCCAATTCGTCTTGGCCGCCATGATGCAAAATTCCAACATGGACTCCTAGTGGTTATCAGGCCTGTGATTGGCTATTGACTCATTTCGTTTCGTTTCGCAAACATGTTTATGGAAAGGCAGCTTTACACCAGAAAAAGCTGGGTTTGTTTTTTCAGAAAAGTCGGTCGACCGGTTTTGTCATAAGAAGTTCGGCAAGTTTGGGAGATCCCCATGAGAAAACCCAGACAGAAAATACTTGAAAAATTTAAATTCCTCAAAAGCTTTCAAAGTTTAATGAATATACAAAAAACCTGTCATACTAACATCCAGTGAATTTTATAAAATTCGTATGAGAAGTAACGAAGAAAAAACATGTAGGGTGAATAATGTTTTTTTTTAATCAATCGAAGCTATTAAGAAACTATTTGAATCGGTATAGCATCAACTGCCCCTCAAAAAACTGTCTCACAAACCACACTGACTCTAACTCATACTGACTCTAACTCATACTGACTCTAGAAAAACCTGTATCTCAGAACAACTGTCTTTCAGACAAATTGAACTTCTCCGTAATTTTTCCACAGAATGTACAAAATGGGTTGGGAGTTTATCCTTACAGTATGCAAATGATTATACTATCCATCTCAAAAATACACACAGTTGCAATGTCCCGGTTTTCTATGATATTCCTGTTCTTTTGGATTCACAAAAAAAAACGCGTAATCTCGGTATTTTTTTTTCAAAGTAATTCAACATTGCTCTTATCTAAGAGGCAGTTTTTCTGTGCGACAGTTATTAGAGGTTTCATCGAATGTTAAATTACTTTTTAAAAAATCAAAGAAATATCGAACAACTATAAAATATCGGCATGCTCACTATCGTGACCAATGTGCCGTGAATGACCTTCAATCTATTGGACCGTTCAAACAGGCACTCAATGTTTCACTCAAGTTGCTGTCAAAGTGATACGACCAACCCTTGAATCACAGAAGTAGGATGACAACTTGGACCGTGTAAATGGGGCTTTACGCTGAGTCCTTGAACCAGATAATGAAAGTCCGATGACCGTGTGAGCTCACCTCTGACCTATGACCTCTGAGGTTGTAGTTGGTCCTGAGAGGGTGGTCGGCCTTCTTGCAGTGCGATGTGGTGAACGTGACGCCGACGATGCCTCGGATGTTCCCGGTCGCCAGCCACCCCTCCTGGTAGTAGTTGGTGCGGTTCAGCTTCCAGCCCTCTTCCTGCAGACAGGGAGAGAAGGGATGCTGTGTTACATTGACAAATACTTCACAAACCGTCACAAAATATTGGACAAAATGTTGAGCCAAAATTGACATTTTTTTTTTTATTGAGAAAATGATCAATTCTGGGTCTTTTCTTCAAATTGCAAAAATATCGGTGAGAGTTTGAAAAAAATGAAAAATTGGATCAAAAATTTGTTGAAATGGAATGGGAATAATAATTGTCAACAAAATACTTGAAAATCTTTGAACGAACATTTTGAATACCGTACAATTTCAATAAAAATTGCAAAAACTTTCGAAAACCTGACCAAAAAGTTGAATTTTTTTCTTTTCGAGTGTGAACCAATAAGTAACAATATTTCGGGGCGCTGAAGAATAAAATACTGGAATAGCGATACTACTAAGAGTGAAGGAGGGCTTGGTGGGTAGGAATGCCGTAGACTAGCTACTTTTTCAGGGAATTGGTTAAAGCACAACTTGGAGCTGTCTTACTGTCTTAGGGGTTTTGGGTTAGGTTATGATCGTTTCCTCGAATAAGCCATCCTCTTTCTAAGTAAACTCGCCAAGCCACGTTCACTCTTGGTAGTATCTTTATTACAGTATTCGCTCTTCAGGCGCCCCAATATTTTCATCTAATATTCACTTAATTTTTTTTCGGAATCATTGATACGTGTAAAAATGAAAGAATGCTTTTCCCAAGATCTGGTCCAAGTCTAAGTCGGTCGTGAAATATCCAGGCGTACCACAAAAATCTTACGACCGACCGACCGACCGACCGACCGACCGACCGACCGACCGACCGACGGACCGACCGACCGACCGACCGACCGACCGACCGATTGACCGACCGACCGACCGACCGACCGACCGACCGACCGACGGACCGACCGACCGACCGACCGACCGACCGACCGACCGACCGACCGACCGACCGACTGACTGACTGATAAAAGACAAATGAATGACATGACTGAGTTTTACTCTATATAACAGTGTTTGTTAATTTTATCCTATATTTAAGATGTTTTGTTTTGTTTGTATGCACTACAATCCAGATTATTCATGTGTATTTTCCTTTACATTGTATAGAACAAACTATAATTATGTAAATTGACTTGCCATATATTTTTCGTTTTTTTGAATGGAAAATCCTGTGGATAAATAAATAAATAAATCAGATCTAATCTGATCTAATTTAAATCAACATTGAAGAAATATCTTATCGAGAAATGTTTTTATAAAGTTGATGATTTCGTTCAAATTTAATTTTTCATTTCAGAAGATTTAATAATTTTCTTATTATTTTTAATTAAATTTATAGGACTGGAGTGATCATTTTCATCACATTTTCATGTGGAGTACCCCAAGGGTCGGACTTAGGACCTTTATTATTTATAATACTTATTAATGATCTTCCCTTTTCAGTCGAGGATACAGAATTATTTGCGGATGACACATCTATAATAGCTCATTCAAAAAATCCACAAACAGCCATAAGTGAAGCTGAAAATAAAATAAACATAGCAACACAATGGTTTTCAAACAATTAACTCAAACTAAATTCCTCAAAAACTAACTTCATCCAATTTTACACTGTGCAAAAAGCTAGAACTCTCCAAAAAATAGATATAATTCAAAACCATCAAGACAATAGGCAGCTGAAGAGATTAGAATGTACAAAATTTGTAGGTCTAAATATAGATGAAAATTTGAACTGGCATAAACACATAGATGAAATATCCAAAAAGATTAGCTCGGCATGCTTCGCGCTCAGGAGAATGAGAGCTATCAGCAGTGTAAAAATAGCAAAATTAATATACAATGCTCAACTGGAAAGTCATATAAGATATGGTATTCAATTTTGGGGATGCTCAAATCAAGCTCATAAAATATTTACGATCCAAAAACGAGCTATAAGAATTATATACCAAGTCCACCCCGAAACACATTGTGAACCTCTATTCAAAAAAGCTGGGATCTTGACACTTGCATGCATATATATACTAGAATCAGTACTGTACATAAAAAGGAATGAAAGCTCCTTAAAAAAAAACAAGATATTCACGAAAATTCAACTAGAAACGCATTAGAATTCCATACAAAACAATATACTATCAAGTTATGTCAAGAAAATTCAAACTACATAAATATTAAACTCTTTAATAAAATTCCTAAATCCATTAAAAATATAATAGAAATAACATCATTTCAAAAACACTTAAAAGATTTCTTGACTAAAAAAGCATATTAAACAGTAGAAGAATATCTTGACGATTATTCAGAATGATTGAAATGATAGGCTACAGGAAGTGAACTGAATTGTACCCTACACAATTGTAAAAAATGGCTAATCCTACAAATCATTATTATAGCTATATTATAAATATTAAAAAGCGTGATGTTGGCATTAGTTTGTATTATTATCATTATCAACTATAATTATATAAATTTTATTAGCATGTATTCATCAATATTAATATTTCACTAAAACAGTATTAAAATATTCCAATATGTTTATCTAGTATATGCACAACATCACAAGGTGCATAATATACATGTCAGTATATTATATACCAACTTGTTATGATTATTATAATTTATCTTGTATTATATTATTAACTTATTTTTTAATAAGTTATATATGGTAAAAAACCTGTCCATACACCCTTAATGGTATATATCCTAAAGGGTTTGTGTTCATATCTTGTCATTTGTGCTCACACTGTGTCATATGTAATGTACAATTAATGGAAATAAAACTTGACTACTACTATTCCCCAATGATGTAACATTATTTTATTCATTGTAAAGATTTTCAATTATTCGTGTTAATAATGTGAAATATGGCATAACATGCAAACATGTTGTGTTTTTAAGAATTGTAATGTTGACTTGTCCAATACCATATACTTGTTTGTTCAATCTTTCCGGACCAATAAATATATTAAATATATTATATTAAATTATATTATTATAATATATATTATTGACTCTTGCCCTGTTGGACTATCAAGAACATTCATATCTGTGAAATCCCCCTGGCGGCAAATGTTTGACTCATGGAGACTATGGGGACGCCTTAAGATAAGATCCCCCGTTGAGCCGAGTCTAGTTTCCCTCAAGTGTGTTTGCCACGACGTGCGACGTAACACAGTCAACCAATTCGGTTGAATAGTCCCAATGTGGGCTACGTGGTACGTGCCAGCCGCGCAACCCAGTTTACACGACGTACGTACGTGCACGCGGTCTCGAGCAAACTACGTCATCACAACACGTGACTATTGCGCGTGGAGGGGTGGGTTTCGAGGCTGCTTGATGCACCCGTTGCAACAGTCCCAACGGGTGAAGCTGCTGGGAGAATATCAATGGAGTTGATAGTTAGATGAGCGTAGCGAAGAATCCATCCCACTCCTAAATAGTTCTGTCTGTTTTTGTTTTTTGTAAGCACTGCACAGGTCGCATTGTTTGACTGATCGACATGGAACCTTTTTTTTTTGTACGGGCAAACTTGAATACAACTTAGAACTGTATAGTTTTTAAATGAATCGGTTGGACCGATTTTGAGAAATATCATCTCAAAGTTTTTAAAAACCCCATAGAATTAGGCTAGGCAAGAAAATTTGAAAAATGAAATTTCTTCAAAAAAAAAAATGTATACACTCTGAATGTGTACACATGAATGATACACATCCAAATTTTGTAAGCAATTCGAACCAGCCGTTTTGAAGAAAAAAATGCAATCGACTGTTTGTATTCATGAAATATATGGAAATAATAGCAGATTCAGGTTGCCGAGATTCACTGCTTTCTAGAATCGATATTTGATCAACAATGAACTATTCTTTATATGTATCAAGGTGTGTAGAATACCAGAGTCGATCAAGTAGCAAAGGTATAACTACTTTACCGACTCTGATTATACCTCATTCAGATATCTCGCTCATCTTACAACGCATATGCTGCGTTTGCCATCACAACCCCGGGACGAAATTTCAACAAATGAAGACAATATTTATTTCCCCAAGTTTAGAGAGAACCAGAAATCATCACCCCGTTCTCAGAGATTATAATCAATTCATTTGTCCTCCAGGACCCTTATCCTCGAGATTCATGAGATCTGAGTTGCAGTTTGTTGAGTGAGACGAGACAGCTTTCTCACTCATTTCCAGTGGAATTATTGGAATCTCACCGAAATCTCACTCATTTCATAAATCTCGAGAATTAGGGTCCAGGACCCAGCTTCCTTCATAGTTGTGAGTTGTGACGTAGACATTACTTCATTAGGCCTATGTTCATATGCATATAGTGTCCACGTCATGACGCGGTCTCTGGAGGACCAAACAAATATCTCAATTCCTGAATTTAGGATGATTTTTTTAATTTCTTTCAAATCAGGAAAATGAATAATCGTGATCGTTCATTGAAAACTAGTTTCAGGGTTGTGATGTCCTTTAAGATCTATTGGCGTCGGATGGATGATTGAGGAGATTATGGGATGATGAGATGGAGGTTTCTTATAGGTAGGTAATGTGAAGTAATGTGTGCATGTGATGGAAGGAAGCGGTCGTGGCCTATATTGAAGGAACCATCCCGGCATAGAAAAGACTACAGAGATCAACCACGAAACGCCGCTGTGAAGATGGACGGTGGCGGGGATCGAAACTGGTTCGATATATGCCCCTCACCTTCCTGATCATAAGAAGCGAGCGCGTTAGCAACTGAGCCATGTGTGCCGGCAATAGAATTCAGGGGCCGAATTCACAAAAGGTCATAACTTTGATCGGGATCAACTCTGATCTTGCTCAAAGTTGCTATACAAAGATGTCACCGATTATCTTTGATACTGTCTCAAAGACAATAATGATAGATTGATAATAATGATAGATTCAATTGGTAATGAAAATTACAAATAATACATGAAAATATGGTATTATCTCTGGAAATTGTCTGAGCCGGATCAATTATGGAGGTCATGACCTTTTGTGAATTCGGCCCCTGAAAATTAATTATACTCGAATAGCTTTTAGAGCCACGACATTTCAAGTGCAAGTCTGCCGACATATAGCATGTAGGCCTACAGAATAGCAATATTATAATTAAACTTATATGTTTATCTGTGGGATTCTCATGATAAATGATTGTTTTATTTCATCAACATCGAAGACCTGACATGAATCCACAGTTTGTTTCAATGAAATCGAAAGATAATAGTTGAAAGGATCTGTATTTATTAATATTCATGACGATATTTACGATTAGTAACACAACTACATCATTCAAAAGAGGTTGAGTTTTTTAAATTTTCATCTCTCCTAAAGCAAAGCATCTATACAATATAGACCTACTGACCATCCATACCGATCTTGAATTAATATTGGGGTTTTAAGGCGCGTCAACGACGGGGTTATTGAGCGCCGATCTCACCGCTATCAATATCAAATCAATATCTCAATATCTCAATAACAGCTAATAGCTCAATATCTAATATCTCAATATCTCAATAATAGCTCATGGCTAATAATAGCTAATAGCTCAATATCTAATATCTCAATATCTCAATAATAGCTCATGGCTAATAATAGCTAATAGCTCAATATCTAATATCTCAATATCTCAATAATAGCTCATGGCTAATAATAGCTAATAGCTCAATATCTAATATCTCAATATCTCAATAATAGCTCATGGCTAATAATAGCTAATAGCTCAATAGCTAATAGCTCAATATCTCAATAATAGCTCATGGCTAATAATAGCTAATAGCTCAATAGCTAATAGCTCAATATCTCAATAATAGCTCATGGCTAATAATAGCTAATAGCTCAATATCTCAATAATAGCTCATGGCTAATAATAGCTAATAGCTCAATATCTAATATCTCAATATCTCAATAATAGCTCATGGCTAATAATAGCTAATAGCTCAATATCTCAATAATAGCTCATGGCTTATAATAGCTAATAGCTCAATATCTAATATCTCAATATCTCAATAATAGCTCATGGCTAATAATAGCTAATAGCTCAATATCTCAATAATAGCTCATGGCTAATAATAGCCAATAGCTCAATATCTAATATCTCAATATCTCAATAATAGCTCATGGCTAATAATAGCTAATAGCTCAATAGCTAATAGCTCAATATCTCAATAATAGCTCATGGCTAATAATAGCTAATAGCTCAATATCTCAATAATAGCTCATGGCTAATAATAGCTAATAGCTCAATATCTCAATAATAGCTCATGGCTAATAATAGCTGATAGCTCAATATCTGATATCTCAATATCTCAATAATAGCTCATGGCTAATAATAGCTAATAGCTCAATATCTCAATAATAGCTCATGGCTAATAATAGCTAATAGCTCAATATCTAATATCTCAATATCTCAATAATAGCTCATGGCTAATAATAGCTAATAGCTCAATATCTCAATAATAGCTCATGGCTAATAATAGCTAATAGCTCAATATCTAATATCTCAATATCTCAATAATAGCTCATGGCTAATAATAGCTAATAGCTCAATATCTCAATAATAGCTCATGGCTAATAATAGCTAATAGCTCAATATCTAATATCTCAATATCTCAATAATAGCTCATGGCTAATAATAGCTAATAGCTCAATAGCTAATAGCTCAATATCTCAATAATAGCTAATAGCTCAATAGCTAATAGCTCAATAGCTAATAGCTCAATAGCTAATAGCTCAATATCAATACCGATCTCACAGCGATATTTTCTCTTCTACATCCCATACCATAGACCATATAATAATACAAGCTCCTCTTCCTCCTACGCCTTCATAATATATCTGCTCCCTCCTCTCTATTGATCCCGGGGCCTTCCACAGTTTTCTCCCAATTATATTGTGAATTCTCTCCACGGTGTTCTCTCTTGTTCGATTCTCACCACATGACCTTATACAATCTCAAATCGTTTCTTTTCATCTTCTTCTTCTCCGCGATGTAATGATACCAACACACCTTCGAATTGCGTCTCCAAAGTGAAATATTCCCGGGGTCAGAATCTGAATCCAGCGTCCCGATTGCATGTAGCGCAACTATCGCTTTTATATCGTACTATATAGAACAACAATGCTATACACGGCTCAGTAGATTTATTATCAGTAATCATTATTAATGATAATTATTATCATTAGTAATGATTATTATCAGATTATTTATCAGTAGATTTAAGCGGTTGCATTTGTTTTGCACGAGCATTATAGATCTTGTGAGTTCAACAATGCCACCGGTATACCGTATAGCAACTCTTCTGCACCTATAGTTCACAAGGGAATCCACTGGATCGCGACAAGCAATCGGGACCTTTGGCTCTGGACTGACCGCAAGAAACCACAAATACCGCCCATGTTAGCAATATGTAAGTTGGAGCACCTTCTTCATATCATATGATGAAGTGTGTTAGTATCACCACATCGTGTATTCTCTATACTAATACTCTACACTCGCCCTGATGACTCTACTTCATACTATTATTATTTAAATTATGTATTATTTAAACTCTTGCAATTGCACATAAATGCGTGGTGGCAAGTTCCCTATCTACCCCTATCCCAGCACCTCCCTAACCCTCTGACGGAATAACTTTAACCTAATTTCATCCCCTTCAAAAACACTTCTACTCAGCTCATTCCAGTCCCTACCTTTCCTATTCAAGAAAGACAATTTACCGACATCTAATCTAGCCCCCTTCATGACCACTACTCTATCATGACCTCGCCTACCTTCATACCCTGACTCATTCCTTTCAATCAATTTATGCAGCTTCCCCCATTACCCTGAAGAAATTACATAAACGATCCTCTTTCCTCCGTATCTCCAATTTCTGCCATCCCAGGTCTCGCATCATCTCAGTTGGACTCTCCCAACATTCTCACCCCATTTCCACCTCCTATCCCTACCTGTAACCCTTCTCACCGCAATCCTTTGAACCCTTTCCACATCCCTTATCTCACCTAATCTATAGGGATCCCAATGTGAACTATAGCATACCAGTACCAGTACCAGTACCAGTACCAGTACCAGTACGAGCACCAGTACCAGTACCAGTACCAGTACCAGTACCAGTACCAGCACCAGCACCAGCACCAGTACCAGTACCAGTACCAGTACCAGTACCAGTACCAGTACCAGCACCAGCACCAGTACCAGTACCAGTACCAGTACCAGTACCAGAACCAGCACCAGCACCAGTACCAGTACCAGTACCAGTACCAGTACCAGTACCAGTACCAGTACCAGTACCAGTACCAGTACCAGTACCAGTACCATGTACTAGCATACATGTTATTCACACCTGTAATGCTGATTTGTTTTGCGATACTACAGCCTGATTCGTCTCTATTTCGATTATTGTCCATTTTGAGAAGTTAGCCATCTTTTATATAAATCAGTTTTTGGAGATGAAATATGTTGATCGAATGTAAGTTTATTGACATTTCCAATATCGGTAGTAAGATCATCGAGAAGAAAGAGATGGATTTATTTTTATTCATTCATTTATTCATTCATTAAATCTGTATTAGCAACAGGGCAAGCCCCACAGGTGCAATGAAATATAACCACGAACATTGCATATTGGGAAGCACAGAGTGATAATTGCTGGCAACTATGACGTGTATTTGTGTGCATCAAGAGGAATTGGCGCACTGCAAAGTCGTTATAATCATAATATATATTTCACATTGGTCAAATACACTCACCGTATAAAGGAAGAGAAACACAATTACAACAAAAAAACATCCACAAAGTCCTTCAAAAAAGGCTCAACTGTGGGTTGAGTATAACTAAATATATAAGTATATAAGTATAAGTTGGGTATAAGTACAAATTCGAACTCGAACGTATTTCTCAAACATAAAGAGTGATAAAGTAGTAGGAGTAAAAGAGAAAAAAAAACAGAACATTGCGTGATTTGTCACATTCTATACTTACAAAGTGTAAAGTATTTTTGATAACCATTTCAAGCAGTCATAGTTATATAATAACCAAAATAGGAGAGTATATGAATTGAGACGAGTGGTCGACTGGCTAGCATACTGAACCGTCATTCAGGAGACAGGGGTTCGATCACAGCCATGGTCGAACATCCTAAATAGAGTTTTTCGTGGTTTCCTTCTGTCGTTCAGGTCCTTAACAACAGGCTACAAACGACCGCTTTCTAATACCCGAAAACACCTAATGAAATAACTTTTCGTCTCATCACCTCACCATCTCATATATCATCCACCGACGCCAATAGATCGTGGTTAATACGTACAATGCGTCGTTGAATCCAATATGAATAAAAAAATGAAGGACAGAATGGAATAAATACAGAATAAATACAAGAAAGCTAAAAATGAAACTATTTAAATGCTGCAGTCGAGTGAAGCCGATTCAAGAGTCCCGCAGGAAGTCAAGCCTGGAGGAAGGAATGATAAAAGGGAATGGAAGTGAGGAGGGGGGGGGGGGAAATGTGAGATGCCTGCCTGGCATTGTATACCCCAAGGGGACGGAAATATAAAAAGTCAGGAAAAGTCAAAAGTGTTCCTTTTGATGAATAGCGCGAAGTGAGCGTTGTAACTTATACTCTGCGCCGCTTTCACGGAATAACACAAACCACTTAAATCCATTCTCTCAATTCCATGACTTGAACTGGAAATCTTGAGCGCTATAAAAGTTCATGGGGGTTGCTTGAGAGAGTTTTCACTTTTTTTGTGATTTCAATTTCAATTTTTAAATCATTTTATTCCTGATTGTTATTAATAATATAATAGGCCTATAAATGGTATAAGTAATATGAAATTATGAATTTATAATAATAATAAATAGAACACTCATAAATGATCAAAATAATAATGATAATATACAGTATTGAATCAATATAATAATACATGGCAAGTGGAAATAATATGAGATTCTAAAATGTGTACATAAGATTCAAGAAACCCGCGTGAGACAAAGTCTTGTGTGCGGGCTGTGTTAAAAATATAAAAGTAAGAGTACGGTACAAAAACAATGACCTGACGGTGTGAGATATCCAAATAATAATACAAGAGACATCTTTAATATTTTCAACATGGTATGAAATGAAATGATAAAACCATGTTACCAAAACAATCTCTACCATGTTAGTATAGCTGTGGTATCATCAGAGTTTTCTGATTTTCTAGAACGAGATTCACGATAAAAAGCGCAACTGCATCTTTCAAAACAGGAGAAATGTTGAAGCAGAAGTATGATTATGTTTTCCTCAAAATTGTTACAAATATTTAGTTTAAACGACCATCTCAGTTCATGAACACGTGTGTATTATAGCTATGGTGTTTTGAT
>OZ023335.1:9707328-9756437 GCA_964007535.1 Brachyptera risi
AAAAATGAAAACATTTCAGCAATCGTGTCATCCGTGCCTGTCGTCATAATCGGTCAGTGTTGTCATGAAGCAAAGTGGTTGCATGTCGTGTCGTTGTTTGCTTGCATGTATGTGGTGATGGTGTATTGTAGCTGTGTGATACCTCCTCTGACATGCTGAGTGCCTGATACTGGAGTTCACGACCCACGCTGTTGGGGGACAACTCCACACATCATTCAGAACATGAAGCAAAGTGGTTGCATGTCGTGTCGTTGTTTGCTTGCATGTATGTGGTGATGGTGTATTGTAGTTGTGTGATACCTCCTCTGACATGCTGAGTGCCTGATACTGGAGTTCACGACCCACGCTGTTGGGGGACAACTCCACACATCATTCAGAACATGAAGCAAAGTGGTTGCATGTCGTGTCGTTGTTTGCTTGCATGTATGTGGTGATGGTGTATTGTAGTTGTGTGATACCTCCTCTGACGTGCTGAGTGCCTGATACTGGAGTTCACGACCCACGCTGTTGAGGGACAACTCAACACATCATTCAGAACATGAAGCAAAGTGGTTGCATGTCGTGTCGTTGTTTGCTTGCATGTATGTGGTGATGGTGTATTGTAGCTGTGTGATACCTCCTCTGACATGCTGAGTGCCTGATACTGGAGTTCACGACCCACGCTGTTGGGGGACAACTCCACACATCATTCAGAACATGAAGCAAAGTGGTTGCATGTCGTGTCGTTGTTTGCTTGCATGTATGTGGTGATGGTGTATTGCAGTTGTGTGATACCTCCTCTGACATGCTGAGTGCCTGATACTGGAGTTCACGACCCACGCTGTTGGGGGACAACTCCACACATCATTCAGAACATGAAGCAAAGTGGTTGCATGTCGTGTCGTTGTTTGCTTGCATGTATGTGGTGATGGTGTATTGTAGTTGTGTGATACCTCCTCTGACGTGCTGAGTGCCTGATACTGGAGTTCACGACCCACGCTGTTGAGGGACAACTCAACACATCATTCAGAACATGAAGCAAAGTGGTTGCATGTCGTGTCGTTGTTTGCTTGCATGTATGTGGTGATGGTGTATTGTAGTTGTGTGATACCTCCTCTGACATGCTGAGTGCCTGATACTGGAGTTCACGACCCACGCTGTTGGGGGACAACTCCACACATCATTCAGAACATGAAGCAAAGTGGTTGCATGTCGTGTCGTTGTTTGCTTGCATGTATGTGGTGATGGTGTATTGTAGTTGTGTGATACCTCCTCTGACATGCTGAGTGCCTGATACTGGAGTTCACGACCCACGCTGTTGGGGGACAACTCCACACATCATTCAGAACATGAAGCAAAGTGGTTGCATGTCGTGTCGTTGTTTGCTTGCATGTGGTGATGGTGTATTGTAGTTGTGTGATACCTCCTCTGACATGCTGAGTGCCTGATACTGTAGTTCACGACCCACGCTGTTGGGGGACAACTCCACACATCATCATTCAGAACATGAAGCAAAGTGGTTGCATGACGTGTCGTTGTTTGCTTGCATGTATGTGGTGATGGTGTATTGTAGTTGTGTGATACCTCCTCTGACGTGCTGAGTGCCTGATACTGGAGTTCACGACCCACGCTGTTGGGGGACAACTCCACACATCATTCAGAACATGAAGCAAAGTGGTTGCATGTCGTGTCGTTGTTTGCTTGCATGTATGTGGTGATGGTGTATTGTAGTTGTGTGATACCTCCTCTGACGTGCTGAGTGCCTGATACTGGAGTTCACGACCCACGCTGTGGGGGGACAACTCCACACATCATTCAGAACATGAAGCAAAGTGGTTGCATGTCGTGTCGTTGTTTGCTTGCATGTATGTGGTGATGGTGTATTGTAGTTGTGTGATACCTCCTCTGACATGCTGAGTGCCTGATACTGGAGTTCACGACCCACGCTGTGGGGGGACAACTCCACACATCATTCAGAACATGAAGCAAAGTGGTTGCATGTCGTGTCGTTGTTTGCTTGCATGTATGTGGTGATGGTGTATTGTAGTTGTGTGATACCTCCTCTGACATGCTGAGTGCCTGATACTGGAGTTCACGACCCACGCTGTGGGGGGACAACTCCACACATCATTCAGAACATGAAGCAAAGTGGTTGCATGTCGTGTCGTTGTTTGCTTGCATGTATGTGGTGATGGTGTATTGTACTTGTGTGATACCTCCTCTGACATGCTGAGTGCCTGATACTGGAGTTCACGACCCACGCTGTTGGGGGACAACTCCACACATCATCATTCAGAACATGAAGCAAAGTGGTTGCATGTCGTGTCGTTGTTTGCTTGCATGTATGTGGTGATGGTGTATTGTAGTTGTGTGATACCTCCTCTGACGTGCTGAGTGCCTGATACTGGAGTTCACGACCCACGCTGTTGGGGGACAACTCCACACATCATTCAGAACATGAAGCAAAGTGGTTGCATGTCGTGTCGTTGTTTGCTTGCATGTATGTGGTGATGGTGTATTGTAGTTGTGTGATACCTCCTCTGACATGCTGAGTGCCTGATACTGGAGTTCACGACCCACGCTGTTGGGGGACAACTCCACACATCATTCAGAACATGAAGCAAAGTGGTTGCATGTCGTGTCGTTGTTTGCTTGCATGTATGTGGTGATGGTGTATTGTAGTTGTGTGATACCTCCTCTGACATGCTGAGTGCCTGATACTGGAGTTCACGACCCACGCTGTTGGGGGACAACTCCACACATCATCATTCAGAACATGAAGCAAAGTGGTTGCATGTCGTGTCGTTGTTTGCTTGCATGTATGTGGTGATGGTGTATTGTAGTTGTGTGATACCTCCTCTGACGTGCTGAGTGCCTGATACTGGAGTTCACGACCCACGCTGTTGGGGGACAACTCCACACATCATTCAGAACATGAAGCAAAGTGGTTGCATGTCGTGTCGTTGTTTGCTTGCATGTATGTGGTGATGGTGTATTGTAGTTGTGTGATACCTCCTCTGACATGCTGAGTGCCTGATACTGGAGTTCACGACCCACGCTGTTGGGGGACAACTCCACACATCATCATTCAGAACATGAAGCAAAGTGGTTGCATGTCGTGTCGTTGTTTGCTTGCATGTATGTGGTGATGGTGTATTGTAGTTGTGTGATACCTCCTCTGACGTGCTGAGTGCCTGATACTGGAGTTCACGACCCACGCTGTTGAGGGACAACTCCACACATCATCATTCAGAACATGAAGCAAAGTGGTTGCATGTCGTGTCGTTGTTTGCTTGCATGTATGTGGTGATGGTGTATTGTAGTTGTGTGCTACCTCCTCTGACATGCTGAGTGCCTGATACTGGAGTTCACGACCCACGCTGTTGGGGGACAACTCAACACATCATTCAGAACATGAAGCAAAGTGGTTGCATGTCGTGTCGTTGTTTGCTTGCATGTATGTGGTGATGGTGTATTGTAGTTGTGTGATACCTCCTCTGACGTGCTGAGTGCCTGATACTGGAGTTCACGACCCACGCTGTTGAGGGACAACTCAACACATCATTCAGAACATGAAGCAAAGTGGTTGCATGTCGTGTCGTTGTTTGCTTGCATGTATGTGGTGATGGTGTATTGTAGTTGTGTGATACCTCCTCTGACGTGCTGAGTGCCTGATACTGGAGTTCACGACCCACGCTGTTGAGGGACAACTCCACACATCATTCAGAACATGAAGCAAAGTGGTTGCATGTCGTGTCGTTGTTTGCTTGCATGTATGTGGTGATGGTGTATTGTAGTTGTGTGATACCTCCTCTGACGTGCTGAGTGCCTGATACTGGAGTTCACGACCCACGCTGTTGGGGGACAACTCCACACATCATCATTCAGAACATGAAGCAAAGTGGTTGCATGTCGTGTCGTTGTTTGCTTGCATGTATGTGGTGATGGTGTATTGTAGTTGTGTGATACCTCCTCTGACATGCTGAGTGCCTGATACTGTAGTTCATGACCCACGCTGTTGAGGGACAACTCCACACATCATCATTCAGAACATGAAGCAAAGTGGTTGCATGTCGTGTCGTTGTTTGCTTGCATGTATGTGGTGATGGTGTATTGTAGTTGTGTGATACCTCCTCTGACGTGCTGAGTGCCTGATACTGGAGTTCACGACCCACGCTGTTGAGGGACAACTCAACACATCATTCAGAACATGAAGCAAAGTGGTTGCATGTCGTGTCGTTGTTTGCTTGCATGTATGTGGTGATGGTGTATTGTAGTTGTGTGATACCTCCTCTGACGTGCTGAGTGCCTGATACTGGAGTTCACGACCCACGCTGTTGAGGGACAACTCCACACATCATTCAGAACATGAAGCAAAGTGGTTGCATGTCGTGTCGTTGTTTGCTTGCATGTATGTGGTGATGGTGTATTGTAGTTGTGTGATACCTCCTCTGACGTGCTGAGTGCCTGATACTGGAGTTCACGACCCACGCTGTTGGGGGACAACTCCACACATCATTCAGAACATGAAGCAAAGTGGTTGCATGACGTGTCGTTGTTTGCTTGCATGTATGTGGTGATGGTGTATTGTAGTTGTGTGATACCTCCTCTGACGTGCTGAGTGCCTGATACTGGAGTTCACGACCCACGCTGTTGGGGGACAACTCCACACATCATCATTCAGAACATGAAGCAAAGTGGTTGCATGTCGTGTCGTTGTTTGCTTGCATGTATGTGGTGATGGTGTATTGTAGTTGTGTGATACCTCCTCTGACGTGCTGAGTGCCTGATACTGGAGTTCACGACCCACGCTGTTGGGGGACAACTCCACACATCATTCAGAACATGAAGCAAAGTGGTTGCATGTCGTGTCGTTGTTTGCTTGCATGTATGTGGTGATGGTGTATTGTAGTTGTGTGATACCTCCTCTGACATGCTGAGTGCCTGATACTGTAGTTCACGACCCACGCTGTTGAGGGACAACTCCACACATCATTCAGAACATGAAGCAAAGTGGTTGCATGTCGTGTCGTTGTTTGCTTGCATGCATGTGGTGATGGTGTATTGTAGTTGTGTGATACCTCCTCTGACATGCTGAGTGCCTGATACTGGAGTTCACGACCCACGCTGTTGGGGGACAACTCCACACATCATTCAGAACATGAAGCAAAGTGGTTGCATGTCGTGTCGTTGTTTGCTTGCATGTATGTGGTGATGGTGTATTGTAGTTGTGTGATACCTCCTCTGACGTGCTGAGTGCCTGATACTGGAGTTCACGACCCACGCTGTTGGGGGACAACTCCACACATCATTCAGAACATGAAGCAAAGTGGTTGCATGTCGTGTCGTTGTTTGCTTGCATGTATGTGGTGATGGTGTATTGTAGTTGTGTGATACCTCCTCTGACATGCTGAGTGCCTGATACTGGAGTTCACGACCCACGCTGTTGAGGGACAACTCCACACATCATTCAGAACATGAAGCAAAGTGGTTGCATGTCGTGTCGTTGTTTGCTTGCATGCATGTGGTGATCGTGTATTGCAGTTGTGTGATACCTCCTCTGACATGCTGAGTGCCTGATACTGGAGTTCACGACCCACGCTGTTGGGGGACAACTCCACACATCATTCAGAACATGAAGCAAAGTGGTTGCATGTCGTGTCGTTGTTTGCTTGCATGTATGTGGTGATGGTGTATTGTAGTTGTGTGATACCTCCTCTGACATGCTGAGTGCCTGATACTGGAGTTCACGACCCACGCTGTTGGGGGACAACTCCACACATCATTCAGAACATGAAGCAAAGTGGTTGCATGTCGTGTCGTTGTTTGCTTGCATGTATGTGGTGATGGTGTATTGTAGCTGTGTGATACCTCCTCTGACATGCTGAGTGCCTGATACTGGAGTTCATGACCCACGCTGTTGAGGGACAACTCCACACATCATTCAGAACATGAAGCAAAGTGGTTGCATGTCGTGTCGTTGTTTGCTTGCATGTATGTGGTGATGGTGTATTGTAGTTGTGTGATACCTCCTCTGACATGCTGAGTGCCTGATACTGGAGTTCATGACCCACGCTGTTGAGGGACAACTCCACACATCATTCAGAACATGAAGCAAAGTGGTTGCATGTCGTGTCGTTGTTTGCTTGCATGTATGTGGTGATGGTGTATTGTAGTTGTGTGATACCTCCTCTGACATGCTGAGTGCCTGATACTGGAGTTCACGACCCACGCTGTGGGGGGACAACTCCACACATCATTCAGAACATGAAGCAAAGTGGTTGCATGTCGTGTCGTTGTTTGCTTGCATGTATGTGGTGATGGTGTATTGTAGTTGTGTGATACCTCCTCTGACGTGCTGAGTGCCTGATACTGGAGTTCACGACCCACGCTGTTGGGGGACAACTCCACACATCATTCAGAACATGGAGCAAAGTGGTTGCATGTCGTGTCGTTGTTTGCTTGCATGCATGTGGTGATGGTGTATTGTAGTTGTGTGATACCTCCTCTGACGTGCTGAGTGCCTGATACTGGAGTTCACGACCCACGCTGTTGGGGGACAACTCCACACATCATTCAGAACATGAAGCAAAGTGGTTGCATGTCGTGTCGTTGTTTGCTTGCATGTATGTGGTGATGGTGTATTGCAGTTGTGTGATACCTCCTCTGACATGCTGAGTGCCTGATACTGGAGTTCACGACCCACGCTGTTGGGGGACAACTCCACACATCATTCAGAACATGAAGCAAAGTGGTTGCATGTCGTGTCGTTGTTTGCTTGCATGTATGTGGTGATGGTGTATTGCAGTTGTGTGATACCTCCTCTGACATGCTGAGTGCCTGATACTGGAGTTCACGACCCACGCTGTTGGGGGACAACTCCACACATCATTCAGAACATGAAGCAAAGTGGTTGCATGTCGTGTCGTTGTTTGCTTGCATGTATGTGGTGATGGTGTATTGTAGTTGTGTGATACCTCCTCTGACATGCTGAGTGCCTGATACTGGAGTTCACGACCCACGCTGTTGGGGGACAACTCCACACATCATCATTCAGAACATGAAGCAAAGTGGTTGCATGTCGTGTCGTTGTTTGCTTGCATGTATGTGGTGATGGTGTATTGTAGTTGTGTGATACCTCCTCTGACATGCTGAGTGCCTGATACTGGAGTTCACGACCCACGCTGTTGGGGGACAACTCCACGCATCATTCAGAACATGAAGCAAAGTGGTTGCATGTCGTGTCGTTGTTTGCTTGCATGTGGTGATGGTGTATTGTAGTTGTGTGATACCTCCTCTGACATGCTGAGTGCCTGATACTGGAGTTCACGACCCACGCTGTGGGGGGACAACTCCACACATCATTCAGAACATGAAGCAAAGTGGTTGCATGTCGTGTCGTTGTTTGCTTGCATGTATGTGGTGATGGTGTATTGTAGTTGTGTGATACCTCCTCTGACATGCTGAGTGCCTGATACTGGAGTTCACGACCCACGCTGTTGGGGGACAACTCCACACATCATTCAGAACATGAAGCAAAGTGGTTGCATGTCGTGTCGTTGTTTGCTTGCATGTATGTGGTGATGGTGTATTGTAGTTGTGTGATACCTCCTCTGACATGCTGAGTGCCTGATACTGGAGTTCACGACCCACGCTGTTGGGGGACAACTCCACGCATCATTCAGAACATGAAGCAAAGTGGTTGCATGTCGTGTCGTTGTTTGCTTGCATGTGGTGATGGTGTATTGTAGTTGTGTGATACCTCCTCTGACATGCTGAGTGCCTGATACTGGAGTTCACGACACACGCTGTTGGGGGACAACTCCACACATCATTCAGAACATGAAGCAAAGTGGTTGCATGTCGTGTCGTTGTTTGCTTGCATGTATGTGGTGATGGTGTATTGTAGTTGTGTGATACCTCCTCTGACATGCTGAGTGCCTGATACTGGAGTTCACGACCCACGCTGTTGGGGGACAACTCCACACATCATTCAGAACATGAAGCAAAGTGGTTGCATGTCGTGTCGTTGTTTGCTTGCATGTATGTGGTGATGGTGTATTGTAGTTGTGTGATACCTCCTCTGACATGCTGAGTGCCTGATACTGGAGTTCACGACCCACGCTGTTGGGGGACAACTCCACACATCATTCAGAACATGAAGCAAAGTGGTTGCATGTCGTGTCGTTGTTTGCTTGCATGTATGTGGTGATGGTGTATTGTAGTTGTGTGATACCTCCTCTGACATGCTGAGTGCCTGATACTGGAGTTCACGACCCACGCTGTTGGGGGACAACTCCACACATCATTCAGAACATGAAGCAAAGTGGTTGCATGTCGTGTCGTTGTTTGCTTGCATGTATGTGGTGATGGTGTATTGTAGTTGTGTGATACCTCCTCTGACATGCTGAGTGCCTGATACTGGAGTTCACGACCCACGCTGTTGGGGGACAACTCCACACATCATTCAGAACATGAAGCAAAGTGGTTGCATGTCGTGTCGTTGTTTGCTTGCATGTATGTGGTGATGGTGTATTGTAGTTGTGTGATACCTCCTCTGACGTGCTGAGTGCCTGATACTGGAGTTCATGACCCACGCTGTTGAGGGACAACTCCACACATCATTCAGAACATGAAGCAAAGTGGTTGCATGTCGTGTCGTTGTTTGCTTGCATGTATGTGGTGATGGTGTATTGTAGTTGTGTGATACCTCCTCTGACATGCTGAGTGCCTGATACTGGAGTTCACGACCCACGCTGTTGGGGGACAACTCCACACATCATTCAGAACATGAAGCAAAGTGGTTGCATGTCGTGTCGTTGTTTGCTTGCATGTATGTGGTGATGGTGTATTGTAGTTGTGTGATACCTCCTCTGACATGCTGAGTGCCTGATACTGGAGTTCACGACCCACGCTGTTGGGGGACAACTCCACACATCATCATTCAGAACATGAAGCAAAGTGGTTGCATGTCGTGTCGTTGTTTGCTTGCATGTATGTGGTGATGGTGTATTGTAGTTGTGTGATACCTCCTCTGACATGCTGAGTGCCTGATACTGGAGTTCACGACCCATGCTGTTGGGGGACAACTCCACACATCATCATTCAGAACATGAAGCAAAGTGGTTGCATGTCGTGTCGTTGTTTGCTTGCATGTATGTGGTGATGGTGTATTGTAGTTGTGTGATACCTCCTCTGACATGCTGAGTGCCTGATACTGGAGTTCACGACCCACGCTGTTGGGGGACAACTCCACGCATCATCATTCAGAACATGAAGCAAAGTGGTTGCATGTCGTGTCGTTGTTTGCTTGCATGTATGTGGTGATGGTGTATTGTAGTTGTGTGATACCTCCTCTGACATGCTGAGTGCCTGATACTGGAGTTCACGACCCACGCTGTTGGGGGACAGCTCCACACATCATTCAGAACATGAAGCAAAGTGGTTGCATGTCGTGTCGTTGTTTGCTTGCATGTGGTGATGGTGTATTGTAGTTGTGTGATACCTCCTCTGACATGCTGAGTGCCTGATACTGGAGTTCACGACCCACGCTGTTGGGGGACAACTCCACACATCATTCAGAACATGAAGCAAAGTGGTTGCATGTCGTGTCGTTGTTTGCTTGCATGTATGTGGTGATGGTGTATTGTAGTTGTGTGATACCTCCTCTGACATGCTGAGTGCCTGATACTGGAGTTCACGACCCACGCTGTTGGGGGACAACTCCACACATCATTCAGAACATGAAGCAAAGTGGTTGCATGTCGTGTCGTTGTTTGCTTGCATGTATGTGGTGATGGTGTATTGTAGTTGTGTGATACCTCCTCTGACATGCTGAGTGCCTGATACTGGAGTTCACGACCCACGCTGTTGGGGGACAACTCCACACATCATTCAGAACATGAAGCAAAGTGGTTGCATGTCGTGTCGTTGTTTGCTTGCATGTATGTGGTGATGGTGTATTGTAGTTGTGTGATACCTCCTCTGACATGCTGAGTGCCTGATACTGGAGTTCACGACCCACGCTGTTGAGGGACAACTCCACACATCATCATTCAGAACATGAAGCAAAGTGGTTGCATGTCGTGTCGTTGTTTGCTTGCATGTGGTGATGGTGTATTGTAGTTGTGTGATACCTCCTCTGACATGCTGAGTGCCTGATACTGGAGTTCACGACCCACGCTGTTGGGGGACAACTCCACACATCATTCAGAACATGAAGCAAAGTGGTTGCATGTCGTGTCGTTGTTTGCTTGCATGTATGTGGTGATGGTGTATTGTAGTTGTGTGATACCTCCTCTGACATGCTGAGTGCCTGATACTGGAGTTCACGACCCACGCTGTTGGGGGACAACTCCACACATCATTCAGAACATGAAGCAAAGTGGTTGCATGTCGTGTCGTTGTTTGCTTGCATGTATGTGGTGATGGTGTATTGTAGTTGTGTGATACCTCCTCTGACATGCTGAGTGCCTGATACTGGAGTTCACGACCCACGCTGTGGGGGGACAACTCCACACATCATTCAGAACATGAAGCAAAGTGGTTGCATGTCGTGTCGTTGTTTGCTTGCATGTATGTGGTGATGGTGTATTGTAGTTGTGTGATACCTCCTCTGACGTGCTGAGTGCCTGATACTGGAGTTCACGACCCACGCTGTTGGGGGACAACTCCACACATCATCATTCAGAACATGAAGCAAAGTGGTTGCATGTCGTGTCGTTGTTTGCTTGCATGTATGTGGTGATGGTGTATTGTAGTTGTGTGATACCTCCTCTGACGTGCTGAGTGCCTGATACTGGAGTTCACGACCCACGCTGTTGGGGGACAACTCCACACATCATTCAGAACATGAAGCAAAGTGGTTGCATGTCGTGTCGTTGTTTGCTTGCATGTATGTGGTGATGGTGTATTGTAGTTGTGTGATACCTCCTCTGACATGCTGAGTGCCTGATACTGGAGTTCACGACCCACGCTGTTGGGGGACAACTCCACACATCATTCAGAACATGAAGCAAAGTGGTTGCATGTCGTGTCGTTGTTTGCTTGCATGTATGTGGTGATGGTGTATTGTAGTTGTGTGATACCTCCTCTGACATGCTGAGTGCCTGATACTGGAGTTCACGACCCACGCTGTTGGGGGACAACTCCACACTTCATTCAGAACATGAAGCAAAGTGGTTGCATGTCGTGTCGTTGTTTGCTTGCATGTATGTGGTGATGGTGTATTGTAGTTGTGTGATACCTCCTCTGACATGCTGAGTGCCTGATACTGGAGTTCACGACCCACGCTGTTGGGGGACAACTCCACACATCATTCAGAACATGAAGCAAAGTGGTTGCATGTCGTGTCGTTGTTCGCTTGCATGTATGTGGTGATGGTGTATTGTAGTTGTGTGATACCTCCTCTGACATGCTGAGTGCCTGATACTGGAGTTCACGACCCACGCTGTTGGGGGACAACTCCACACATCATCATCCAGAACATGAAGCAAAGTGGTTGCATGTCGTGTCGTTGTTTGCTTGCATGTATGTGGTGATGGTGTATTGTAGTTGTGTGATACCTCCTCTGACATGCTGAGTGCCTGATACTGGAGTTCACGACCCACGCTGTTGGGGGACAACTCCACACATCATTCAGAACATGAAGCAAAGTGGTTGCATGTCGTGTCGTTGTTTGCTTGCATGTATGTGGTGATGGTGTATTGTAGTTGTGTGATACCTCCTCTGACATGCTGAGTGCCTGATACTGGAGTTCACGACCCACGCTGTTGGGGGACAACTCCACACATCATCATTCAGAACATGAAGCAAAGTGGTTGCATGACGTGTCGTTGTTTGCTTGCATGTATGTGGTGATGGTGTATTGCAGTTGTGTGATACCTCCTCTGACATGCTGAGTGCCTGATACTGGAGTTCACGACCCACGCTGTTGGGGGACAACTCCACACATCATCATTCAGAACATGAAGCAAAGTGGTTGCATGTCGTGTCGTTGTTTGCTTGCATGTATGTGGTGATGGTGTATTGCAGTTGTGTGATACCTCCTCTGACATGCTGAGTGCCTGATACTGGAGTTCACGACCCACGCTGTTGGGGGACAACTCCACACATCATTCAGAACATGAAGCAAAGTGGTTGCATGTCGTGTCGTTGTTTGCTTGCATGTATGTGGTGATGGTGTATTGCAGTTGTGTGATACCTCCTCTGACATGCTGAGTGCCTGATACTGGAGTTCACGACCCACGCTGTTGGGGGACAACTCCACACATCATTCAGAACATGAAGCAAAGTGGTTGCATGTCGTGTCGTTGTTTGCTTGCATGTGGTGATGGTGTATTGTAGTTGTGTGATACCTCCTCTGACATGCTGAGTGCCTGATACTGGAGTTCACGACCCACGCTGTGGGGGGACAACTCCACACATCATTCAGAACATGAAGCAAAGTGGTTGCATGTCGTGTCGTTGTTTGCTTGCATGTATGTGGTGATGGTGTATTGTAGTTGTGTGATACCTCCTCTGACATGCTGAGTGCCTGATACTGGAGTTCACGACCCACGCTGTTGGGGGACAACTCCACACATCATTCAGAACATGAAGCAAAGTGGTTGCATGTCGTGTCGTTGTTTGCTTGCATGTATGTGGTGATGGTGTATTGTAGTTGTGTGATACCTCCTCTGACATGCTGAGTGCCTGATACTGGAGTTCACGACCCACGCTGTTGGGGGACAACTCCACGCATCATTCAGAACATGAAGCAAAGTGGTTGCATGTCGTGTCGTTGTTTGCTTGCATGTGGTGATGGTGTATTGTAGTTGTGTGATACCTCCTCTGACATGCTGAGTGCCTGATACTGGAGTTCACGACACACGCTGTTGGGGGACAACTCCACACATCATTCAGAACATGAAGCAAAGTGGTTGCATGTCGTGTCGTTGTTTGCTTGCATGTATGTGGTGATGGTGTATTGTAGTTGTGTGATACCTCCTCTGACATGCTGAGTGCCTGATACTGGAGTTCACGACCCACGCTGTTGGGGGACAACTCCACACATCATTCAGAACATGAAGCAAAGTGGTTGCATGTCGTGTCGTTGTTTGCTTGCATGTATGTGGTGATGGTGTATTGTAGTTGTGTGATACCTCCTCTGACATGCTGAGTGCCTGATACTGGAGTTCACGACCCACGCTGTTGGGGGACAACTCCACACATCATTCAGAACATGAAGCAAAGTGGTTGCATGTCGTGTCGTTGTTTGCTTGCATGTATGTGGTGATGGTGTATTGTAGTTGTGTGATACCTCCTCTGACATGCTGAGTGCCTGATACTGGAGTTCACGACCCACGCTGTTGGGGGACAACTCCACACATCATTCAGAACATGAAGCAAAGTGGTTGCATGTCGTGTCGTTGTTTGCTTGCATGTATGTGGTGATGGTGTATTGTAGTTGTGTGATACCTCCTCTGACATGCTGAGTGCCTGATACTGGAGTTCACGACCCACGCTGTTGGGGGACAACTCCACACATCATTCAGAACATGAAGCAAAGTGGTTGCATGTCGTGTCGTTGTTTGCTTGCATGTATGTGGTGATGGTGTATTGTAGTTGTGTGATACCTCCTCTGACGTGCTGAGTGCCTGATACTGGAGTTCATGACCCACGCTGTTGAGGGACAACTCCACACATCATTCAGAACATGAAGCAAAGTGGTTGCATGTCGTGTCGTTGTTTGCTTGCATGTATGTGGTGATGGTGTATTGTAGTTGTGTGATACCTCCTCTGACATGCTGAGTGCCTGATACTGGAGTTCACGACCCACGCTGTTGGGGGACAACTCCACACATCATTCAGAACATGAAGCAAAGTGGTTGCATGTCGTGTCGTTGTTTGCTTGCATGTATGTGGTGATGGTGTATTGTAGTTGTGTGATACCTCCTCTGACATGCTGAGTGCCTGATACTGGAGTTCACGACCCACGCTGTTGGGGGACAACTCCACACATCATCATTCAGAACATGAAGCAAAGTGGTTGCATGTCGTGTCGTTGTTTGCTTGCATGTATGTGGTGATGGTGTATTGTAGTTGTGTGATACCTCCTCTGACATGCTGAGTGCCTGATACTGGAGTTCACGACCCATGCTGTTGGGGGACAACTCCACACATCATCATTCAGAACATGAAGCAAAGTGGTTGCATGTCGTGTCGTTGTTTGCTTGCATGTATGTGGTGATGGTGTATTGTAGTTGTGTGATACCTCCTCTGACGTGCTGAGTGCCTGATACTGGAGTTCACGACCCACGCTGTTGGGGGACAACTCCACGCATCATCATTCAGAACATGAAGCAAAGTGGTTGCATGTCGTGTCGTTGTTTGCTTGCATGTATGTGGTGATGGTGTATTGTAGTTGTGTGCTACCTCCTCTGACATGCTGAGTGCCTGATACTGGAGTTCACGACCCACGCTGTTGAGGGACAACTCCACGCATCATCATTCAGAACATGAAGCAAAGTGGTTGCATGTCGTGTCGTTGTTTGCTTGCATGTATGTGGTGATGGTGTATTGTAGTTGTGTGATACCTCCTCTGACGTGCTGAGTGCCTGATACTGGAGTTCACGACCCACGCTGTTGGGGGACAACTCCACGCATCATCATTCAGAACATGAAGCAAAGTGGTTGCATGTCGTGTCGTTGTTTGCTTGCATGTATGTGGTGATGGTGTATTGTAGTTGTGTGCTACCTCCTCTGACATGCTGAGTGCCTGATACTGGAGTTCACGACCCACGCTGTTGAGGGACAACTCCACACATCATCATTCAGAACATGAAGCAAAGTGGTTGCATGTCGTGTCGTTGTTTGCTTGCATGTATGTGGTGATGGTGTATTGTAGTTGTGTGATACCTCCTCTGACATGCTGAGTGCCTGATACTGGAGTTCACGACCCACGCTGTTGGGGGACAACTCCACACATCATTCAGAACATGAAGCAAAGTGGTTGCATGTCGTGTCGTTGTTTGCTTGCATGTATGTGGTGATGGTGTATTGTAGTTGTGTGATACCTCCTCTGACATGCTGAGTGCCTGATACTGGAGTTCACGACCCACGCTGTGGGGGGACAACTCCACACATCATTCAGAACATGAAGCAAAGTGGTTGCATGTCGTGTCGTTGTTTGCTTGCATGTATGTGGTGATGGTGTATTGTAGTTGTGTGATACCTCCTCTGACATGCTGAGTGCCTGATACTGGAGTTCACGACCCACGCTGTTGGGGGACAACTCCACACTTCATTCAGAACATGAAGCAAAGTGGTTGCATGTCGTGTCGTTGTTTGCTTGCATGTATGTGGTGATGGTGTATTGTAGTTGTGTGATACCTCCTCTGACATGCTGAGTGCCTGATACTGGAGTTCACGACCCACGCTGTTGGGGGACAACTCCACACTTCATTCAGAACATGAAGCAAAGTGGTTGCATGTCGTGTCGTTGTTTGCTTGCATGTATGTGGTGATGGTGTATTGCAGTTGTGTGATACCTCCTCTGACATGCTGAGTGCCTGATACTGGAGTTCACGACCCACGCTGTTGGGGGACAACTCCACACATCATTCAGAACATGAAGCAAAGTGGTTGCATGTCGTGTCGTTGTTCGCTTGCATGTATGTGGTGATGGTGTATTGTAGTTGTGTGATACCTCCTCTGACATGCTGAGTGCCTGATACTGGAGTTCACGACCCACGCTGTTGGGGGACAACTCCACACATCATCATCCAGAACATGAAGCAAAGTGGTTGCATGTCGTGTCGTTGTTTGCTTGCATGTATGTGGTGATGGTGTATTGCAGTTGTGTGATACCTCCTCTGACATGCTGAGTGCCTGATACTGGAGTTCACGACCCACGCTGTTGGGGGACAACTCCACACATCATTCAGAACATGAAGCAAAGTGGTTGCATGTCGTGTCGTTGTTTGCTTGCATGTATGTGGTGATGGTGTATTGTAGTTGTGTGATACCTCCTCTGACATGCTGAGTGCCTGATACTGGAGTTCACGACCCACGCTGTTGGGGGACAACTCCACACATCATCATTCAGAACATGAAGCAAAGTGGTTGCATGTCGTGTCGTTGTTTGCTTGCATGTATGTGGTGATGGTGTATTGTAGTTGTGTGATACCTCCTCTGACATGCTGAGTGCCTGATACTGGAGTTCACGACCCACGCTGTTGGGGGACAACTCCACACATCATTCAGAACATGAAGCAAAGTGGTTGCATGTCGTGTCGTTGTTTGCTTGCATGTGGTGATGGTGTATTGTAGTTGTGTGATACCTCCTCTGACATGCTGAGTGCCTGATACTGGAGTTCACGACACACGCTGTTGGGGGACAACTCCACACATCATTCAGAACATGAAGCAAAGTGGTTGCATGTCGTGTCGTTGTTTGCTTGCATGTATGTGGTGATGGTGTATTGCAGTTGTGTGATACCTCCTCTGACATGCTGAGTGCCTGATACTGGAGTTCACGACCCACGCTGTTGCGGGACAACTCCACACATCATCATTCAGAACATGAAGTAAAGTGCACTGACTCGGGTCTTCAGAGTGAAATATATCCGAGGTCAGAATGTGAGTCCAGCCAGGGTCCGGGTTACTAGTAGCGTAACTATCGCGTGTATATGGAACTACAATGGTACACAATGCCACCGGTATCGTAGCCACTCTTATCTACATCTAGTTCACAAGGGAATCCGCTAAATCGCGACAGGCAATCGGGACCTTTGACTCTGAATTGGTCGTATAAGAAACCACAAATGCCGGTCACGTTGTTAAATTATGTTAATATAATGAGCTTTCATTTTTGTTATAATGGGTTTTAACGACGTACTATGATGATAACTGAGATCTATTGGCGTCGAATGAATGATTGATAAGATGATGGGATGAAGGTTTCCTAGGTATCGGGAAGGATAGTAGGAAGGAAGCGGTTGTGGCCTATAGTGTGAGAACCATCCCGGCATTATAGCCTAGACTACAGAGGTGAACCACGAAAAAGCTCTGTAAAGATGGACGGTGGTGGGGATCGAGCCGGGTCCGATATGCCTATTCACCTCCCGGATCATATGAAGCGAGTGCGTTAACCACTCAGCTACATGTGCCGGTAATAATAAGCCTTCTTTATATTATGACAAAGTATGTTGGTATCACTATATTGTGGTCACAAGGAAGCTAATGAGAGAGCGAGTGAGAAGATTCGACTCTAGCCACAATAGTAGAAAATCTGGACTATCTATGTTCATAATCATTTTTTATTAAGAGTCCACGGGAGTCGATGTGGCGGAATATCCGTTTTTGGTGGTAACTTTCAAACGGTATGAGATATCAACATTCTAATACGCGAGAAACACAGATAATTATTCTGACTTCAAGATGATATAACTTTTAAGTATTCAAGTCATGTCGCTTAACTGTCAAGCGTATACAGCAGCTGGAAATTTTTTTTTATTTTTAGCTGTATACGCTTGACAGCTATGCGACATGACTAAAGTAGTTATAACTCATATAACCTTCGAAGCTATTATAATTATCTGTGTTTCTCGAGTGCTAAAATTTCTATATCAAAAGTTATCAGCAAAAAAGTGATATTTCACTCAATCGACTCTCATGGACTCTTGTGAGCGAACGGAATAAGGACGATTCAGCGAAATACAAGTCTGTTGGTCACAACTTCCGGGCGGTATGCGATGTCAAAAATATAATGCTACTCAAAACTGAATTGAAATTATGTGTATGCATATTAATATTCTTGGGAAATTTTTCCACATACACTCAGCTGAAAATGTTGTTCCAAGCTGAATATATATGATATCTGTTGAATGATCATGGAGTATTTGTGTTGGATGAGTGTGAGCGACGACTAGACTTGAATGTACCAACTTGGAATAACGAGTCCGTTTCTGTTTGTTCGCGCTTTTAAACTATTACGTCAAAGAAAAGCACAACTATTGTTGAAACATTGGCATACACATGTGTCGTCATCTTACTCGACACTGTATGGTTTCGAGCCGCAATCGGTTGAACATCTTCTGATGGGAAACATTTTGGAATTTTGGAAGCCCCCATGAGAAGAACCAAGAGAGAATTTGAAAAAACACGTGGGGTTGACAACTAGTACACTTGGTGTATGCCAGTAAACCTGATTTCGCAAAATCAGAATATTTCAAGGAATTCCAAAGCGATCTCCTGGATTTCAAAGGACTTTCAAGAGATTTTTGGAAGATTTCCAGGGATTTCAGAGCGATTTCCCAGATTTCAAAGGACTTTCAAGAGATTTCTGGAAGATTTCAAGGAATTTCAGAGCGATTTCCAGGCGGCTTTCAAAGGACTTCTAAGAAATTACTGAAAGATTTCCAGGAACAATAATTCCATTACCGGTATGTTGATCTCACCAACTGATACATCATATAAACTAAAACTTCTTAATCGCATCAACTGAACGTCAGCATGTTGTAGTCATTTATCGTATTCATTGATTAGCCCCTACTGAACTGTGATTTGAAATTATATGTCATTATCAGAAGGTTGAAACCCCTTTTAGAGTTGTCAAAAATATTCAAACAAATCCACGAAGGTGGAATAAATTTCGGCACAGAATACAGAATACAAATACTATATTAAATAGATATATAATACTATACAAATAGTGAATACTGAATAAAACGTTTTATAAGGCATATGCAATTCATCAGGAAACTGACAACTTCAGAAATTGAAAAAATTATCGAATGAATCGCTCAATACACAAATTACTGGGAAATTGGAATATGCAGAATCTCCAAGAGTCACCACGTTGAATAGACTCCCTTTACCGACCGTGGCGTGGTATCGCGTGCACCTAACCTCCCTCCATGTAGTCTATGGTTTATGTACCACGCGATGATACGCCAGCAGTACATCTACACGCCGCTAAATGGACGAAATGTGCCGAAAAGAGAGGAAAGAGAGTGATAAATGTGAGCAAAACACACGGGTTTCAAGTGTATGGGTCATTTCACTTCTAGAATATCACCTTGTGACATGGAAATCTGCAATGCAAAACTTTTCACAAGTTTGCTGATTCGATCGAACGTTCTCCTAGCTTCGAACACGAACTATCGGGGGTTTCGATTCTTAAATGGTTGACATTGAAGGAATGACCAATTATATATATATATATATATATATATATATATATATATATATATATATATATATATATTCATATATATATATATATATATATATATATATATATATATATATATATATATATATATGAATATATATATATATATATATATATATATATATATTTATATATACATACATATATTTCAAATTAACATTTATATATCAATATATATCAATATAATATTTATACATCATATATATTTTATCAAGTTCCGATGTTATTAAAAAAAAAATTTATATATATATATATATATATATATATATATATATATATATATATATATATATATATATATATATGTATATATATATATATATATATATATATATATATATATATATATATATATATGTATATATACATATATATATAGATATAGATATAGATATATATAAATATATATATATATATATATATATATATATATATATATATATATATATATATATATATAAATATATTCATATATATATATATATATATATATATATATATATATATATATATATATATATATATATATATATATATATATATATATATATATGTACACATATATATGTACATATATACAGATATAGATATATTTATATATATATATATATATATATATATATATATATATATATATATATATAAATATATATATATATATATATATATATATATATATATATATATATATATATATATATATAAAGGCCTATATATTATGTCCGAGCTTTCCAATAAGTACTAGAATGAGAGAAATGGCACGAGCAAGTATATTCATGAGAAATTTTCTCTACTCCACAGTGTTTTAGGTAATTAAGCCACCAAACTAGGCTTTTGAGGTTGCATATTGACAGGTCGAACTCCCGATCGTCATTACTATCTGTAAGAGCGGCGACGGTCGATCGGTCCACACTTTGGCAACATCTCTGCCAAACAGTTCTTTCGACCGGTCATCAAGATTAAACAAATCTGGATTTCTATTCGTGCGAGTAACCTGTTTCTGATCATTCAATTATATTCTCTTCGCACAAATTCCAGACACAAAACGAAATGACCTCAATAGAAACTAAAACGACATCTGAAAAGAAAAGAATTAAATAAACTCATACAAAAAATCAACAAATCATCAGCTTTTCTATTACCATGAATGTAAAGTTATTCACCATGAATATAAATGGAATTGATGGCAAATTGGTCAGAACTGAAATTATAGTGGAAACTATAGAACATGTGAACTAAGACGAGTGGCTGAGTGGTTAATACACTGAACTGTCATTCAAGAGACTGGGGTTCGATTACCACCACGGTCGATCAACTAGCTGACAGAGGTTTATCTCTGTTTTTAATTTTTTAATTTTTTCATATATATATATATATATATATATATATATATATATATATATATATATATATATATATATATATTCATATATATATATATATATATATATATATATATATATATATATATATATATATATATATATATATATATATATATACATATATGTATATATATATATATATATATATATATATATATATATATATATATATATATATATTGGGTTCAAACGACGCACTGAAATGATAACGAAGATCTATTGACGTCGATTTGAGGTTTTTACTGAAGGGGTTTCCTTCTGTCGTTCAAGTCAATACTGGGCTGGTTCCTCAACAACAGGTCACAACCGACTTCTTCAAACTATCCAAAATCACCTCATAAAATGACCTCTCATCACATCATCCCATCATCTCATACATCTTCCTCCGACGCCAATAGATCGTAGTCATCAGTAGGCCTACAGTGCGTCGTTGAACACAATAGAAATGAATGAAAACGTGTGGACAAGTCAGCTGGTGTGTTGACCTCAAAGTCTTCAACTTGAACTTGACCAAAACAACAATTAATTTCAGCTCGAAACACTCGATATACCGGTTTTGGGGGAATTAAATGGACGAGCAGAAAATCAGAACCTTACTCTTGCTTTTTGACCGGTCAGTAATTCATTTCTCCTTGACACACTAGATTAGGCCTAGGCCTACTGTTCACTTTAATTAATAGTTTTTTAAATATTGGAGGTGAATGACCGGAAAAGTGCAAAAATATATACAACTCTATATACATAATTGGATGAGTGTATATGCGAGGACTTCAATTTGATTCAAAAGTTGGATCTATCTAGCAGTTTGGTGAGATGGGGGCACAGGTCACACGGGGGCGCTCAAGAGCGAATACTGGGATAGAGATATATACTACCAAGAGTGAACTTTGCTCGACACACGCCATACACGATCAACATTCACCCGTCAACATGTTGACTCAAGATATTTACAGCTAGTAGATAACCCGTATTTCTGATCTTGCCCATACACGACGGCAATATGTTGATGGCTGCCGTCAACATATTGCCGAGGATTGAACATGCTCTATTACCTCATCAATATGTTGATGTCAACATGTTGACAGGTAATGTTGATCGTGTATGCAGTGTTTTAGGAAGAGTATGTGACATAAGAAAGTTTTTTATTGGGTGTTTTCGGATAGTGAGAAGGAGTCGGTCGTAGCCTTTTGTTAAGGAACCATCCCGATATTGACCTGGACGACAGAAAGAAACCACGAATTAAATGGTTGTCAGTATGGTTGACCATGGCGGTAATCGAACCCCGGTCTCCTGAATGACGGTTCAGTGCGCTAGCCACTCGACCACTTGTCTCAGTCAGTATAACATAAGGTTATACGTGAAGAGGTGTGCCCCAAACCACGCAGGCTGGCAGAATAAGCCACGTTTTTGACAACTTTACAAAACAGGTTTACCCAGAAACCAGCCTTGTGTTCCTCACGGGAAGAGATCGGCCCACAACCAAGCACAACATGCGTAGAGAAATCCTCAGCAGTCTTAAAGAACTTCAAAAACCTGAAGCTAGATTATTAGACGAGCTTTTGCGAGGATTCAATTTGACATACTGAAAAAAATGGGTGTTCGTTTTCATGTTTTTTTTTATGTTTTTTTGACGGTTCTCCACATGTCAAACGGCTACAGCTATCAACTTGAAACTTTTTTCCATTATGGTTTCTCATCTAACTTGGATCTGTATAGTTTTGTGGCATGATCGGGTGGTAACTTTCTTTTTTATGAATTCTAGAAATTTCAAAAATACCCTTTAGAATAATACAGCGAAAAAAAAGAAAATATTTTTATTTTCCAAAAACATGAAATTTTGCGTGAAGTTGAATTACATTCTGATACACATTTCTACAAATTCTCAGCTCGATCGGGTCTACCATTTTGAAGGAAAAAAATAAAATGTGCTAAATTGGTACCACTCGAAGCAGTTTTTACCAATTTATAAATTAAATGTCACCCAATTGGCGAATGTGGGCAAAAGTTTGGCAAAAAAGTCGACATACTATCATTATCCGCTCGTCCAACAACGCATATATGGCGTTTTCCTAGTAACAAATAATTTTGATATTCATTTCCCTGACTTTGGAGAAAACTTGAAGTCATTAAATTGAAATTTATTCAATTGTCCTTCAATACCAGCCCTTTTTCTGAGTCGTGACGTAGACATTACTCGATTCTGTTTTATATGTTTCTGTACAGAATCTTCAATGCCTTCGTCATGATTCATGGTCTTTGGAAGACAAATAAATTGAATATTATTTCTGAAATCAAGATAGTGATTTCTAGTTGTCTCTAGAATCAGAGAAATACTACTCATTATCAGGCTCTATACTCATCAAAATCTAGTTTAGGGTCGAGATGACCCTTGGACATTCAACCTCTCATATGATAGATACAGATATGATATGATTCCTTCATTCATGAATTGTTGATTTATATTAAAAGCATACATTAATTTATTAGAACAAAGTCTGGTAGTAAGACATAATACACGATTCAGAAATATTTTACAACCTGAAGAACATAGAACAGATCAGGTTTGAAGAAGATATTGAATATAGTGTACCTTATCTGTAGGCTCACAATAAATTGCCGACATGTATCAAATCGGTCACCAATCGAGACTTTGAAAAAACAAATCTGAAATCATTCATTGTTAAAAAATGTAGATGAATTTTTAATCGCATGCAGACACAAATGTTAAATCAACTCTTTTATTGGCATATATTTTAATGTTTTAAATGTGATTTTATAGTGGGGCCTACGTATTTTAAAGTGTTTCTAGATGTATTGTATCACAGTATTTCATTTGATATAATTCAATGTATCTTTGATTTTGTACATGTTGTGACTATATGTGGCGAATGAGTATTTTGACTATCTATTTACGTAACATTATAAAGCATTATTTCCTAGTGAAATGCTCAGAATGTGACGTCATCTTGGGATGAAAATTGAATCAATAAATGAAATGGATAACAAAATTATATTGAGTATAACGACGCACCATAATAACTAAGATCTATTGGCGTCGGATAATATAATTGATGAGATGATGAGATGGGGGAGTCGGTCGTGACCTGTTGTTAAGGAACCATCCCGGTATTGACCTGAAACGACAGAGGAAAACCACGAAAAAAACATCAGGATGGTCAACCATGGCAGGAAGCGATCCCCGGTCTCCTGAATGACGATTCAGTGTGCTAGCCACTCAACCACTCATTGTTTCTCAGTTCAGCAATTACCTCCATGATTCACGGTCTCTTTCTAATCTGGTCCCATCTTCTTTCGCCAATACAAGTTTGAACAACGAACCAAAGTAGAGGAGCGAATATTAAAAACTTGTCCGAAAAGAAATATTCAAATTAGTATCAACTAGTTTTCAAGAACTAACTTGTTTTCAACGATCATACGTTTACCTCGGAGAAATAACCATAACGTTTGTCAGTTTCGAGCATTCCTAGTTGTGACGAAACGAGCGCGTGTCTCCCCCATGGAACAGTGTTGACGCACGAGTGTGTCGGTCTGGCGATGGGGGAGAAGATGAGCTGGTATAAAAGCAGATTTGACTGCGTGGCGCGACCCATACTTCAACCAACCAGCATCATGTCACGAACGGTAAGATATTGTGCTTTGCTTTATCATTAAATGTTATTACAAAATGTCATATCATTTTTAATATAACTTTAACCACAATTCTATTTTTAGACACATTCGGACAAGAAATGTCCGAGAGCGGTATTTTTGATTATAATATATGTCATTGAAATTTTCATTAAATAATCTTGAAATTCGATGTGCTCAGATATTTGACGTCACCAAGTGGGTGATTGTGGTTATTGCTATTATTACTTGATATGAGAAGTGTGTTTATTTGTCAAACTGAAGAATAGTGTACACATGAATAGTATATTTGTTGATAACGCGATAATTACGGATCACCTTGTTGTTACCTTGGTAACCAATGTTTGTTGTCTCTTATTTGATAACTAGGAAAACGCCGTATATGCGTTGTTAGACGAGCGGATAGTAATGGTATGTCGACTTTTTTGCCAAACTTTTGCCTACATTCGCCAATCGGGTGACATTCAAGTTATAAATGGGTAAAAACTGCTTAACGAGAGGTACCATTTTAGCACATTTTATGTTTTTTCTTCAAAATGGCTGACCCGATCAAGCTGAGAATTTCCAGAAATGTGTATCAGAATGTAATTCAGCTTCACACATAATTTCATTTTTTTGGAAAATGAAAATATTTCCTTTTTTTCGCTGTGTTATTCTGATGGGTATTTTTGAAATTTCTAAAATTCATAAAAATGAAAGTTACCACTCGATGATGCCACAAAACTATACAGATCTAAATTGAATGAAGAGCCATGATGAAAAGAAGTTTGAAGTTGATACCTGTAGCCGATTGACCTGTGGAGAACCGACAAAAAAACATTAAAAAAAAAACATAAAAACGAACACCAATTTTTTTCAGTAGGCCTACGTCTCAAATTGAATCCTCGCTAAAGCTTGTCTAATTAACTGAATTTGGACATAAATTTTATTTGTAAATTGCGGTCTGACAAATTCTTCCATACTATGTTCAAGTATGTTTTATTCATTGGATAGGCGAAGCGAAGACTCAATATACAGTGATCGGATAAAAAAAGTTTTTTTTTTCAATGACTTAATGTACGTATCATCAATTGATACAGTTCAATGTTTATTTATTAACAACTTAGGATATACCAGTGTTGAACAGGCTATCAATTAAATCATAAATGTATTATGGAAGTTGAGAGAGAATGGTCAATACAAATAATGTACACTCATTCAGATTACATTTTCTGTCACATAATGTACAGGTCCAGAATTAAACTGGCAATTAAAGTCCCAGTTGACTATTTCGACAAAGTAACTTGTTCAAAACATGATATTACGAAGTCCAGTTGGCCTTTATTCTGGGAGTTATTGAGAACAAATAATATCAGTGAAATTAATGATAACTATACCATTAACTACCGGTTACTGCTTCTCCTACGTTCGTATAATTCTGACACTAACATAGACATAAAGTGATTCAAAAACACAGTACGAGTAGCCTATCGTGTAAACACACACACACATATATATATAAATATATATATATATATATATATATATATATATATATATATATATATATATATATATATATATATATATATATATATATATATATATATATATATATTATAGTTTTGTAGTTTATTGGTTTCGTAGTTGTGGGCCTATGTTCATCATAGTTTTGATATAGTATATATCAGTACATATATGTACATATATATATATAATATATATATATATATATATATATATATATATATATATATATATAAATATATATATATATATATATATGTATATATATATATATATATATATATATATATATACTTCAGTTTTGTAGTTTATTGGTTTCGTAGTTGTGGGCCTATGTTCATCAAGGTTTCAATATAGTATATATCAGTACATATATATATATATATATATATATATATATATATATATATATATATATATATATATATATATATATATATATAAATAAATATATACATATATATATATATAAATATATATATATATATATATATATATATATATATATATATATATATATATATATATATATAGGAACTGATATATACTATAATGAAACTATGATGAACATAGGCCTACAACTACGAAACCAATGAACTACGAAACTATAATATATATATATATATATATATATATATATATATATATATATATATATATATATATATATATAAATATATATATATATATATAATATTGATAATAATAAATTGTTCATTCCTTCAATGTCAACCTATATTACATGGAATCGGAAATGTCGTACAAAATGAACATAATGGTATAAATATGGATATATTATGGACATATGGATATATATATATATATATATATATATATATATATATATATATATATATATATATATGAATATGTGTTTATATGTATATGTGTATATATATATATATATATATATATATATATATATATATATATATATATTTATGAATATATGTTTATATGTATATGTATATATATATATGTATATATATATATATATATATATATATATATATATATATATATATATATATATATATATATATATATATATATGTTTATATTCATATGTATGTATGTATATATATATATAAATATATATATATATATATATATATATATATATATATATATATATATATATATATATATATACATATATATATATATATATATATATATATATATATATATATATATATATATATATATATATATATATGTATATATATATATGGGTATATATGAAATATGAGATGATTTGTCTAATCAAAGCATTGTTGACTTGTTTTTGTAGAGTTTAATGACGACGCTGGGCTTATTAGCAGTGGTGCTTCTATCCGTCAGCCTAATTCAACCAATATCAGCCAGACCAGCCAATGCAGTCAAACCGGTTGAAAAATCGAACCCGGTTGAAAAAGGCAATCCTCTTGATAAAGCCGCTAGCCTACTGCCTCTGAAGCTGACTTCGAACCCGGCTCTGACCGGACCAGGGTACGTTGAACATCTTCCACTATTCCACTTCCACTTCATTGTCCGAGTGTCGATCTCAGCCACTGAACACACTAGAGGCACTCGTGACGAACACAAGATAAACAAATGAATACACAGAAACATACAAACGACAATCTCTTCACGATAAGCGTCATATACAGACACTTGTGTAGCCCATGAGGTACAAACAAAACAAACAAAAACTCGATCAATATACACAAAAAAAAAAAAAAAACATGAGCTGTTTTTGAACTACGTATTTGCTCGTGGTTCAAACTGCGGTCTGACCAACATATTGTTGTGTTCAAAGAGTACACACGTGCCTTGGTTGAGCCCGCATGAACTTTAACCCCGGTGCAGGGTGGGGTCAAACCAAGATGCATTGAGGGTTGCGTTGGTTTGCCGGATCCTTAAGAGAACGGTGAACCAACGCAAGCCTCACGATAACGAGGGCAGAGCCTCGTGTGCCTATGGTGTATGATAGAGCAAAGTGTCGAGAGTTTACCCTCAATGAATCTTAGGTTGAACCTAGGATTATAGCTATCCACAATGGATACGCGACTGCGTTCAAGGTTACTCGGGAACTGTGTAAGAAAGGAATACCGCGTATCGAATCACGGTCGACCTATCGCCACAGATAATCGAGCTATTAGCTCGATTATCTGTGCTATCGCATCAAAATAGCGGTAGAGGCGCTCATAGACGAGCGATGGCTGTCACTGTCAAAATTGCGATCTTTTGAAAGAGAGAAACAATTAGAAGAAAGTTATATCAACGCATAAAAAGTGCATAGTCCTATTCTATGTTGCATTACATATCCAAACGATGAGTGTCATATAAGTGGTTCTTACGCTATCCATGTATAAAACGAAAAATAACCAGTAGCTGACACAGTTTTTTTTTTCTGAGCACATGGCCTAGGCATAACTACGCAGCTTTTAAACTGTACATAGTTGTAGAAAATAACTCATTGCATGATAAAAACATGATAGTGCTCACCAGTGAACATGGGAGAAAACCATAATCTCGTTCATATATAACTCGGATTTTGGATTAATATGAAAACGAATTATGTAGTACATTGAAAAAACCTTCGATCCCAGTTGTGTTTGTCTTCCATCTTGATTCCATGTAAGAACCTTGCAGTGCCGCGGCGAGGCGCCACCATATCTCTTACACTGTTCCAAAAATTGCTCTGCATTAGAACTAACGTGAGTGACGTCACAGTTGCGTATCCATCGTAGATAGCTATAATCCTAGGTTGAACCCACGGTCGACAATTGCACAGGGTCAGATAGTTCACTTTTTTCACTGCTATTTGGAACCAGTAACGTCGTTCAAACAGGCATAGGAATTTGAAAGTGAATAATCTTCCTGATGACCCGTGATACAACCTAGGGTCAAAACCTGGCCGTGGGTTTACCGGGTAGTGTGAAAACAGCTTCACTATGAGATAGCCAAGATAGTAATCGGGAGTCGCAGGCCCATTCACAATGCAACGCTAACATTAACGCGTAACACTAACATTAACGCGAGAAATGTTTGCCTTATGGGATGACGTTGTTCTATTCACAACCAACACTAACAATAACGCTATCATTAACGTGAACATGAAGGCCCATTCACAATGCAACGCTAACACTAACATTAACATGAACACCAACATTAGCAAGAACATGAAACAAATGTCTGTTCACAATGAGAAAGAACATCAACGTAAACAATAACCAACAGCCAATCAGAAGTCCAGATTTTTCGCGCCGATTCCACTGCCATCTCACACGACTACCTGCTATCGCGTCTGTGTACTACGTCTGACATTTGACTCGATTTGACAGATGGGCCTATTCGAAAATAGATTTAGATGATTCTGCTTTTCAGTGTTGTATGTTTGGAGTTTTACCTATATTTTACACTATTGTCCTGGACCTAGAAGTCAAAGATCTGGGCTCAATCATTGCATCTTTGAAAAAGAAAGGGGAAACATAACCTAAAATTAAAATAGGCTAGGGACTCTTGCCAAAGTCGAAACAAGATGGAGGGACAAGTTCCGAACAACATCGTGATTGCTTCGTTGTACTTCGCCACCAGTCGTTGTTATTCGGAAATCGAAGGATTCTGATTGGCCGATTCTTACGTTTCGACACTAACATCAACATGAAAGCTTGGAGCTTGCAAGGTTTCATGTTCACGTTAATGATAGCGTGTTGGTTGTGAATAGAACAACGTCATCCCATAAGGCAAACATTTCTCGCGTTAATGTTAGTGTTACGCGTAATGTTAGCGTTGCATTGTGAATGGGCCCTGAAACCTTGCAAGCTCCAAGCTTTCATGTTGATGTTAGTGTCGAAACGTAAGAATCGGCCAATCAGAATCCTTCGATTTCCGAATAACAACGACTGGTGGCGAAGTACAACGAAGCAATCACGATGTTGTTCGGAACTTGTCCCTCCATCTTGTTTCGACTTTGGCAAGAGTCCCTAGCCTATTTTAATTTTAGGTTATGTTTCCCCTTTCTTTTTCAAACATGCAATGATTGAGCCCAGATCTTTGACTTCTAGGTCCAGGACAATAGTGTAAAATATAGGTAAAACTCCAAACATACAACACTGAAAAGCAGAATCATCTAAATCTATTTTCGAATAGGCCCATCTGTCAAATCGAGTCAAATGTCAGACGTAGTACACAGACGCGATAGCAGGTAGTCGTGTGAGATGGCAGTGGAATCGGCGCGAAAAATCTGGACTTCTGATTGGCTGTTGGTTATTGTTTACGTTGATGTTCTTTCTCATTGTGAACAGACATTTGTTTCATGTTCTTGTTAATGTTGGTGTTCATGTTAATGTTAGTGTTAGCGTTGCATTGTGAATGGGCCTTAACGCGTAACACTAACATAAACGCGTGACACTAACATTAACGCGAGAAATATTTGCCTTATGGGATGACGTTGTTCTATTCACAACCATTAACGTGAACATGAAACCTTGCAAGCTCCAAGCTTTCATGTTAATGTTAGTGTCGAAACGTAAGAATCGGCCAATCAGAATCCTTCGATTTCCGAATAACAACGACTAGTGGCGAAGTACAACGAAGCCATCGCGATGTTTTCCGGAACTTGTCCCTCCATCTTGTTTCGACTTTGGCAAGAGTCCCTAGCCTATTTCAATTTTAGGTTATGTTTCCCCTTTCTTTTTCAAACATGCTATGATTGAGCCCAGATCTTTGACTTCTAGGTCCAGGACAATAGTGTAAAATATAGGTATAGCCCATCAAAACTCCAAACATACAATACTAAAAAAGCAGAATCATCTAAATCCATTTTCGAATAGGCCCACCTGTCAAATCGAGTCAATGTCAGACGAAGTACACAGACGCGATAGCCGGTAGTCGTGTGAGATGGCAGTGGAATCGGCGCGAAAAATCTGGACTTCTGATTGGCTGTTGGTTATTGTTTACGTTGATGTCCTTTCCTATTGTGAACAGTCATTTGTTTCATGTTCTTGTTAATGTTGGTGTTCATGTTAATGTTAGTGTTAGCGTTGTATTGTGAATGGGCCTTTATTTCTTGACGTTATTACAATCTTTCTCATTGTTTCGTTTTACATTCATCCTTCATCAGTTCAACTCTTGCATACTAGAATATATCGTGTCATCTTCACGATTGATATTCTTCATCTCAATCAAATGTTCCATCTACAATCATGTACGTTTTCAGGCGTAAGACAAGACATTTCCGTAGAAACTTCATCCCCTATAGGCTTCTGTCAAGTGACGTCTATAATTGTTGAAAGAGACAGACAACAATGTCCATCAGTTGGAATTGACCTATCAGAATATTTGGTAGTCCACCAGTTCGCCGTATTGCTTTGGTAACGATTGTTTGTCATTTGTTACGTGACAGAAGCCTATTGGATTAGCACCTAATACCACACGTTTCTTATTGGCTTATCCGGCTCGGAAATTGAGTCAGAGCTCTAGTATCTGAAACCAGAAAGGCACGACTTCGAATCCCGCTGTGGGCATGAGCTTATGTAAGCATTCTATCACCTAGGGGCACTTCAGCTTTTCGAAATCACCTGCTCATACGCTCTACTATATACCCTAGCTGTAGTAATGAGTGGGGTCGTTAAGCACATCAGAAATATGTACATATATATATATATATATAATATATATATATATATATATATATATATATATATATATATATATATATATATATATATATATATATATATATATATATATATATATATATATATATATATATATATATATATATATATATATATATATATATATGTATATATATGTATGTATATATATATATATATATATATACATATATATATATATATATATATATATATATATATATATATATATATATATATATATATATATGTATATGTATATATATATATATATATATATATATATATATATATATATATATATATATATATATATATATATATATACATATATATATATATATATATATATATATATATATATATATATATATATATATATATATATATAAATATATATATATGTATGTATATATATATATATATATATATATATATATATATATATATATATAAATACATATATATATAATATATATATATATATATATATACATATATATATATATATATATATATATATGCATAGCACTTCACGCACAGTCTGTGGAAAAAAAAGCAGAGAATGTGCGTACGCACTCCAAGCATAGTCTCTGTGAGATAATTAACAGTTCAATGAGCGTAGATTGTATTCATATTTTAATTTCCACCCCGGAAAAAACATTCCGTGTGACGAAATGTGTGGGAGAATAACAATTATAACCACACCAATTATTACTTCACACCTTCACAAATAACAATGTGGATTTATTTTCGAAATGTTGTTCTCCTACTCAGCAGTGCAACTCTCGCAAATGTTCAAGATTCCTTATTTGTTTTGGTCTCTCGGGCCCTCAATTTCAATCCTCGACAGGGTCCTTTCCTCCCAGTCCACCCTTGTACATATATACTAGGTAATCGGACGAGTGGTCGAGTGATCAGCACAATAAGCCGTCATTGAGGAGACCGAGGTTCTCCTGAATGGTCGACCATCTTGACAGGGGTTCTCGTGGTTTCCCTCAGTCGTTCAGATCAATACTGGGATGGTTCCTTAGAAACATGTCACGACCGATTTCTTCCCACTCTCCAGAAAACATCTAATACAATTACCTTCCATTCGCATCTCACCATCTCATCATATATATCACTCACCGAAGCCAATAGATCGTATTCATCAGTACAAGTGCGAAGTTGAACCCAATATGAATGATTATAAATTACAAATGACCACCCTTTGAATACCAGATCAAGACTCCTAAACAATTACAATGATGAATATGGACAAAGACGACTTGAACACATTGTACCGACCATATTTAATAAAATGCCAGTAAATTTAAGGAATATAGACAGATACAAGTCAATTAAAACAGAAATTGAGAAATGGTTATTAAACTCGGCTGTGAATTGTCTTTACTAAAAAGTGTTGTGTAAAACTTGTTTCATAGTGTTTCTCATACTTCGAATTTTTCACTCATTGTTTTTGTTATATTCATTTTCACTCGCACTGATTAACTCACCAACTTGTTCATTTTCTAACATATTCAATTTAGTTTGTATTTTATTCGACAATTGTTACGCAAACTTCTGCTTCAACTGTCGCATTACACAATATTCTTCCCATTATTTGTCTATATTTGGTCCACAGTCAAGCTCTTCAGGGCTTTGTGGACATCACGTGACTGATCATTTATTTATATAAACAAAATTGGGATTGAAAAAAAAACTCATGTGAAATGTTGGTATGCCTGTTGCAGATCCATCGGACAGTTCGTGACCGTGAAGCGATCCGACTTGGACAGCATCAAGACGAAGCTGGCCGGGCAGGAGGTCCTGATTCCCGCGGACAAGAACAAGGAGCTGATCCAGGACGGAAACCAGGACCCCGATAAACCCGTCACCATCTGGCTGTCCATCGACCAACTCACCAAGATCGAGCTGGGCAGCACCTTCGAAACGGTCCTCAGCTACAAGAGAGGGCTGCTCAAAAAATCGACCGCTGTAAATTCAATATTTGCTCACATTTTATAACTTATATTTAAATTATTTAACGAAAGTGGAACGGAAAAATGGAAAAAAATGTTGTGAAGAAGCCCAAGAAGGGTGAATGAATATGTTGACTATTTATAGATGTGTTGAATAAAATTGTTTCATACAAGTTTTTTAATGTTGAAAATGGCGAATGTTTGATATTTTAATTTGTTTTTCATACATCCCATATATGCCTATAATTTACTTTTTTTATGTTGTACTTGAAAACGAGTCCCACATTGGGATGACAAGATAGGATCGTTCGGACGAAGCACATACAGAGCAGTCGTTTGAAAATATAATTGATAATGGTGAATATATATATATAAATATATATATATATATATATATATATATATATATATATATATAGGCTATATATATATATAGTATATATATATATATATATATATATATATATATATATATATATATATACTATATATATATATATATATGATAAAATAGAATAGAATATGCTTTAGTGGTTCAAATTGATCTTTTGAGGATATTAGCCTTGTCAATATAGTATAAGGTAATGATGATACAAAAATACAGTAATGATGAACAATTGAAGAAACAGTGATGAAAAACACATTCAAACATTAGGAAAACAGTGAACAGCAATAAATTAATCATAACATTTATCAATTAGGTGTTTTTTTCAAGTCTAAATTTGAATGAATTCGTTCTATTACTTTTGAGTGCAAGAGGTGGTGAATTATACAAGTGAATGCCATGCAGCATGTATGGGTCCAGTTTTGATATATAAATATATATGCCTATATATACCGGTATATTCAGGTAGCTATTCAGTGTCAGTCGTATACTATTAAGGCCTGGTATTACCAAGTCCAGTTAGCCTTTATCTGACAGTTCAAACTTGTTATCACCATGGTTACCCATACCATTTGTTTTCACCAACTGTCAGATAAATACTAACTGGCCGTGGTAATACCGGGCCTTAGTATAGTTTTCTTCGCATGGATATAAAAGGTGAACTAGTGGCTGGCATTCAGGAGGCCGGGTTCGATTCCCACCATGGTCTACCATCTTTATTGAGGTATTTTATGTTCGTGGTTTTCCACAGTTGTTCGAGTGAACACTTGTATGGTTTCTCACCAACAAGACACGACTGTTTCCTTCCTTCTCCAGAACATTGAACTGAATATCCTTCCATCTCGCTTCGTCTTCACCTTTGAAGCCAACAGATTGTGGTCATCATGAATAGGCCTATATACAGTCAGTCGTCACCTCAACACAAATTTTAAGAACAACTTCATATGAGATAAAGTCCAATACATATCATTTTGCGCCTGATTCTGCTACGTAATTCCAATTATATATCTTTTATAGAAATATATGAATTTAGTTACCTTCTAAATACTTTATTTATCGATTACCAATTAGCAAACGGTGAAACAGTTCACCCCTTTCTCCACAACAAACTACCCCTTAATGACTGGAGCCTCCTGGCAAAACTACAGACTCGACGTAATTTCCTGTTCAACTCCTTTAATTCAATTATCTCTTCATTCCACAATATCGAAATCTCGACTCACCCGACCGTTCATGTATAACGATAGGGGAGTAGGGGAGACGGTCGATCGGGACCTCATACGGCAATGGTGGACTGACGTACAGTTTCGCAGTAGTTCATCTGACAGTTTAGTGTGCAGAGAAGACCGTGTGTGTAAGTTGATTAGTGCAATAAAATCAGATCGACTGTGACATTCCATTATCGCGTTCTATAGGCCTATGTTTCAATTGCCAGTACTGATATAAAAGTGGATGATTGCTCGCTAATGGAAATGACAGAGAGAGAGAGAGAGAGAGAGAGAGAGAGAGAGAGAGAGAGAGAAGAGAGAGAGAGAGAGAGAGAGAGATCAGTGACGTAAACGCGAGATTTCTGGATATGTATAATTCCTTTTTCATTTCCCTCCCAATGTGACCTCCCGATAGCGTAGGGCAGTGCTCTACAACTGAGCTATCAGTACCTGAGTACTGAACGCACATCATATATAATAGGCCGGCTACATAATTGTATAGTTTTATCCTTAAGAGAGCTGAAGGTTAGAAGCCTATAACATAAATTAAATAGCATTTGAAAAATATTGATTGGTGAAATTTATGAAAAATACAAATTATCAATAATTATAACCATGAAAAACCAGTTAATGAGTGAAAAAATGAAACAAGAATGACGAAAGAATGAATCAATGGTTGGATGAATGAATTCAATCGCAAACATAATACCGGTAACACAGTTTGATAAAAGCGAGCAATATTTCGAGGGTGCGTCACAAGTGAGAATTCAATTGTTTTTTTGTGGTTCAAAATAATCTTCGATTGACCACAATCTTGTGAGATACGATTGAAAGAGATTGTTTTCTGAAAAGAGGTCAATCGATAATTCCTGAAATAACTTCGGACTGATTCCCGAACCCAGCGTATGGAGTGGTAAAGATTATCCACCCACTTTACTTGAAGCGGTTTGAAAAAAAAACATTTATTCACCGTTTTAAAAAGTGGATAACGAGCTACAGAACGTATATGAATAAAGTTTAAACTAAAATTATTACGACATAACGACCACGTGAATGAGCCCCCCCCCCCCCCCCCCCCCCCCCACCCACGGCCAAGTGTCCAGGCTGAGTTGGGGGAGGAGAGTTCGATCACCGAGTAACAGAATTGAAAGAAAAGTGTATGTTGCATTTCACTTAAACTAGGAAAACGCCATATATGCGTTTTTAGACGAGCGGATAGTAATAGTATGTCGATTTTTCTGCCAAACTTTTGCCCACATTCACCCATTGTGTGACATTTAAAACTTAAATGGGTAAAAACTGCTCCGAGTGGTTCCAATTTAGCACGTTTTATGTTTTTTCATCAAAATGGCTGACCCGATCAAGCTGAGAGTTTCCAGAAATGTGTATCAGAATGTAATTCAACTTCACACACAATTTCATTTTTTTAGAAAATAATTTTTTTTTCCAACGAGTTATTCTAATGGGTATTTTTGAAATTTCTAAAATTCATAAGAATAAAAGTTATCACCCGATAATGCCAAAAACCTATACAGATCTAAGTTAGATGAGGAACCATAATGAACAAAATTTGGAAGTTGATAGCTGTAGCCGTTTGACCTGTGGAGAACCAACAAAAAAACATTTAAAAAAAAAACATGAAAACGAACACCAATTTTTTAAGTATGTCAAATTGAATCCTCGCTAAAGCTCGTTCAAAAATACAGTTCAAAATGTATTGAGGTTGAAAATTGGAATACATTTCAATCCCAAATGCTATGTGCGTAAAAGTTGAATTGCACCAAAATCGATACTCCTTCCTTCATGACACAGATAGATTTCCGTGGGGCGGCTCAAGGGGGGGGGGGGCGGTGGGGGGGGGGTTGGTAGTTGAGGTTGACTGCACATTCTTTACTGGAGAATACTTTAAATATTTGTAAATGCCATTCCAGTTAGAAAGTGTTGCAAGGATATATCGGTTAGTCTATATTGATTTATGTTGTGGCTGAAGGCTTTGTGAAGAGCAGAGAGAGGACTGTTGTTGGGACAACAAACCAAATTGAATATTTACCGAACAAAAACAATATTTCATCTGTTGGCTAGCTTGAAATAGTGAAAAAATTTAAATTGAATAGTATAAACTGCTTTTGTTTTTAACAACGGAATTCGATCAATTCTTATTGGTTCAGAAATTACAATAGGATATGAACAATTGTTAAGTGATGTAAAGATGGACCATGCAATATTATGAATTATCCCCAAATATGAATTGGCCTTCTGTCGTAGAGTAAACTACTACAAAATGATTTAAAGTCGTAGAGACGTTTATACCATTTCGAGTTCCATGAATACGGTTCACTGATTGCGCAAACATTTCTTCTGCATTTTTTATATTGTTTTCTGTAACGGAATACATTTTGAGTCTGTCTTGATCAATTTTATTTTTTGTTTAATTGCCAACTGTTGATGAATAATCATCGGTTATGTTGCTCGTACACAAGAAATCATTATTATATGGGCTTCTTATTCTCTCAAGCTGGCCTTCCATGAACGAGGTATTCGCTGAGCGGTTTTAGCCGCCATGATGATAAAACGACCAATCAGTGACGAGAGTTACGCGATTTCTGATTGTTGAGCTCGCCTCAACTCCACCGCCTTGCGAAACGCAAATCGCGTTATGGAAGGCCAGCTTTATTCTCTCTTTCATGGCAGTTTTTCTTCATGTCTTCTTGGATCACCGTACTTTAAAATATGTATAACTTATTAATTTGTGTTATCATCACTGTCCATTTAAATGATCGATAGGAATAGAAGAAAAGTTTGGATAGAATTGAAAAGATGAAATTGTAGGTCTATATACCTATAATTATGTTCGATATGGGAAAACGCTGCATCTATCTCGCTTGTAAGTCATTATAGGTTTTCATATAGAAGCTTTGGAAGTCGTTCTTGTGAAGATAATTTCACAGATGTCTAATCAATGACTACCACGAGAAGCCAAGAGGGATAACTGCCGATCTCAAATTAATGTATCAAATGTTATCAACACATAAGACTATACACAGTGCTTGATCCACAATTCCTTATGAAAGATCGCAAGATAGGATCGTTCGGACAGAGTACCACAAGAGCGATCCCAACACCCTGGGAAAATAATTAAAATGACATTGTGAGTTGTACGACAGACTGTACAATAAAGAAGTACGAAAACAATTCTAGTGAGTGACGAGGAAAAGTGATATTTGACACATTCCTGATCTTTGTCTCAATCTTTCACCAATTTCTCTGTGATTTTTTCTTTCAGATCATTCAAATTAAAGGGAAATTGTATGTGAACATCATTTTCCTCTATATTGACTCTAAGACTATAGGCATATATATATATATATATATATATATATATATATATATATATATATATATATATATATATATATATATATATATGTATCTTTCAAATTGTTTTGAAAGAATGGTATTTACGAACTGGACATTGAGCAGATTGAAGCTGAGAACCATTTTTGAAAATCCTGATAAAACAGTAGATGAATCATATCAAAACATTTCATTTCAATCTTGGGCCCCAAAATATTGAATGAAATTCCACCTAATATTCGTTCGAATACTAATTCATCTACTTTCAAGAAAGACATTCATGAATTCATCAGAATTACTCAATCGTAATATGTTTTTGCATACACGTTGTTTAAATTACACATTCATTGTAGTATGCTTCAGTGTCTTAATCTATGGATTATTTTATTCAATTTAACTGATATTATGTTTGTTTTGTTATATTCTTCTCGAGTTGGTTTCTATGTATTTTTAATTGTATGTTTGCATTTCTTCATTAACTACACTTGGAAAATCAAGGACAATGAAATAGGTTTGAATCATTATTTGTTGTATAGTTTCGTCAACATAAATAATTATTTTAGCTAGTAATGCCCGCACACAAGATTTAGCTCTTACGAGGGCTTCTTCTTCTTCTCTTCTTTTTCGATCTCGCAATGTTGATCCACATGTATATATTTACTTCACTTTATTACTGTTTGTGTTGTTTTCCTTTTATCCTGTTCTGAATAAGATGAAGAATGAAAAGATTCATGAATTGAAATTGAATTGAAATTGAATCAGTTACTCGGTTCGAACTGCAAGCGCCCAGACGAAACAACAAGATGAATAAAAAGAAATCTCCATTTCTCTCAAGCGAAACGATTTCACTGCATTCAACCACCTAATAGAATCATCCGACATATTTCAAATTATTATGAAAGTTACTTTATGAATTGTTTTGTCCCAAAAATGACTGATTGAATTGTCCAACGTAAATAAATAGGGCTATTTATATTATATACAGCCAGCACAGTCGTGATTTGACACAATATCATAAATCATCTGTCAAAAACAGCTGACTTATGTCCGCAGCGTGCCACCCAGCCTTGGGCGCATCGATTCAACCCACCCACTCCCACCCACCCGCACAACCTCCCACGGGGGTGGCAAGGGGCGGGCGGATCAGTCAAGATGGTTGGATAGGCCCAATGTTTGCATATCAACCGCTACAAAATCCGATAATTCAATTGTGCTGTCGGGTACCAACCTGTGAAAAAAAGGAGTGTCATGTTTTGGGGGTTGAAGGTGTGCAAGTGCGGTGCTTGTAAAAATACTCAAAATAGAGACTTAATTTTCATTAGACTTACTATTTTTCTATGTCCTCGAACCAGTGTAATCAGAGAAAAATTATATCAATTTCAGGATATAAGTATGTTTTTCAATGAATGTGAAATTTTCTTTTTGTGAATTCAATTGGGTTCAAGATGATACGTCAATAAATGTCATCATATAATGGTTATTCATTGGCGTACAATCTTGATGCTGATTTCACACACAAGAATAGAATGTCATTTCAATTGAAAGTTATCTCGGAGTTGGTGTGCTCTCTATTCAATGACAGTGGTATCGGGGGATAATAACAATTGACGACTCGCAGTCTCCGCCTACTTGACGTCACAAATCATACCGTCCAATCAACAGGGCTGTTGGAACTGTAGTCAAATTCAAATATGCAATCGGGGTATCTTGAAATGACTACAAATGATAGCCAACTAGCTGGCTGGTGAAGCCACGCCTTTTTCTAGTAGTCAATTGATTGCGAATGTGATAGTTGAACTTTGGGGTTACCAGATATGATATTTGAAGACTCGATCGGACGCCATATTGGATGAGCACATGATGCCTAGCGCTTATGTCACAATAAACACTATAATGACCATTCTTTGCTTTCAACGAACCCACCAACAGCTGTTTTATTCGAGATTGAGAATACGATTGTTGTAGTACTTGATATGTGAGCGTTGAGTGTGAATAAAATGGTTTCAAAATGAAAAAAAAATGAAATGAAATGATAATGAAACGAAGAAGTGATTATGAATAGAAGGGAATTTTGATCTAGAGAAATGTATGCCTCATGCGGGACTCGAACCCAAGCCCAACAGTGACCAGATTGCAGTGCCAGCTGTCCGTGACTGAGCTAAGGAGGAGGGCAGGAATAATGTATGTCATTTCTGAATATCGAATAAGAATATTCGATAACACAAAGCTATAAATTAGTTCATCAAGGGTCATACATTGAGGCTGACAGCCATGCCAAATAATTATCATTTCTTTCAACATTTTTCAAACATTTGTTTCTTCGTTAGTTATTCTAGTGACTGTACCCTGTACTATGATAAATATATATATATATATATATATATATATATATATATATATATATATATATATATATATATATATATATTATATATATATATATATATATATATATATATATATTTCTATATATCTTATATATATATATATATATATATATATATATATATATATATTCATATACATATATATATATATATATATATATATATATATATATATATATATATATATATATATATATATATAACGTATATATGGGCTATATAAGTGGTTATGGATTTTGGCGCGCTTCTGTAAACGCGCGGTACTTAAGGGGTGTTTTTGACAGATAACGGAAGGGAAACCCCACTTTCTCTCTGTTTCTCTGAAATCAGCATTTTATAGAGCCCTATACATCATGAAGATGAAAGATAGCAAGGTGTGTTTATCAAAACTGAATTTGTGAAGCTATTTCTGTCGTGGAATATATTAGTAGCTTGAATACATGTCCAAATCAGCTGTATAATCCAGGATGGAAATCTATCGAATATAGATGGGGGTATTATACCGCGAGACATTTGAATGAATCCACATAAAATCAACTTCAGAGAAGAAAATTGAGGCATGCGCCGGAACAAAATTGAATAAAAATCGTTCAACTCCCAAGTTTTTCTATAGAAAGACCTAAAAATGCATCTCCCAACTTCTGGAGACCATTATGATTATTTGAATGGGCATAATGACACCACAAAAGCTGGATCATACTCTGGTGAGAGGATGCTAGATGAGACACATGCTGACAGCGGGATACGAACCCGCGCCCTCGATCGCAATGTTTTTCGTCGTTCAAGTCTTAGGCTCGATATAGAAATGATTTTTTTACGAGTTATTTTTCTCCGAATCAGAAACTACAAACCACCACTCAGATATACTATATAAGCCCAACCACACAAGTTATAATTACATCATTGGTACAGTCGCCCAAGCTCTTTTTTGTGACCAAAACTCTGAGCCCCCCCCCCCCCTCCCTCTCCTTATCCCTTACTGACCCACACTAAGCCAGTATCCGGGCGAACAATACGGGAATTAAACAAAAGATTTCCATTCCCTACAATAATGAGTTGAAAGCTGTCTGGATTAGTTGATAATTGCATGAAGTGAACACCGACCGACCCCGAGCGTGGATGCATATATAATCCGAACCTATTGTTTCACTGTAATACGTTTAATAGCGCATATTCCTGGAGTCGAGAGCGGATGGGAGTCCTGTGGGAGCATTGCAGTGAGATTTAATTCCGTTTCAGCGACATAATTCCTGTTTTTCATACACGCTCAGTACACGTTCAAGCTTGGCTTTGAATTATGATTAAATTGTTGCGTTCCACTATTATATATAGATTATATGAATATATATATATATATATATATATATATATATATATATATATATTTATACATATATATATTTATATATATATATATATATATATATATATATATATATATATATATATATATATATATATGTATTTAATATATATATATATATATATATATTTATATATATATATATATATATATATATATATATATATATATATATATATATATATATAAATATATATATATATATATGTATATATATATATATGAATATATATATATATATATATATATATATATATATATATATATATATATATATATATATATATATATATATATACATATATGAATATATATTTGAATATATATATATACATATATATATATATATATATATATATATATATATATATATGAATTTTTATATATATGTATATATATATATATATATATATATATATATATATATACATATGAAATATATAATATATAGGAATATAAAAATATATAAAAATATATAAAAATATAGAAATATATAAATATATAAAATATATATATATATATATATATATATATATATATATATATGTGTGTGTGTGTGTTTTTTTTTTTTTTTTTTTTTTTTTTTTTTTAAATAAACGATACGGAGTTAAAAAAAAAACAGTTCCTCTAGGGTATCAACTTCTACCACTGGAGATCTGAAAATAATAATAGCGTATTCGTAAACAAAACAGGCGGACTGGAACAGAACATAATGACGTTTGTAACGTAAAAACACAATTTAAACACATCTCAATCTCGAACATTAATTGACAAGATTAGAGAAGAAAATAAAATAAACCAAGGATTCAAAAAATAAAGTAAAACAGTTGGGTGCTACACGCACTTCACCACAATTAGTGGAGGGCAAAACAAGTACGATTTAATTCAATCGAAAGGAAAAGAAAAACAATTTTTTACGGAAAGAAAAACGAGAAAGAAAAGAAAAGATGTCTTAGCCGGTGAGGAGAGCGGGGCTGAAAATGAGCTCCCTGCCCCTCAAGGAACAAAGAGCTTCATTAACGCACCACTTTTCCTTGAAGGAGTCGAAATCACCTCGCCCTAGATGCCACGCATACTCCTTCATTATGCGTGACTTGATGCGTGCTTTGAGCACCACATCATAGGGCGAGGGGACGCGGTCGTCTTTAAAATAAGCTACAAGCAGGCGATAGATTGTGCTCTTGGCCAACACCAGAAGGTAGTTGGCCAAATCGGTCTGGAGGGCTGTGAACGTGTCGGGCCTGAACCCGACATACACCTCCCGGAGCACCAGTCTATGCCGCTGGCCGAGAAGCTTTTTCAGAAGGATGTCTACGAGCTGCCACATGGACGTGGCGCGGTGACAGACCACTGTCATGTGCCATGCCGTCCCCTCAGCGTGACACCAGGGACACAGCTGTGAAGCGGACAATCCCGCAATGTGAAGGAAAATTGGGTCTGCCAAACGGTTTTTCGTGAAGCGCCACGCTACTTCGGCATCCAGGCCGAGTGAGGGAGCGTGAAATAAGGCGGACCAGTAAACGGGGGCATCAAACCAGTGGCCTTTCATCGGACCATCTAGATTGAGCACCGATGCCGTTATGTCTATAAGAATTGCACGCCTTTCCGACTTAGGTTCGAGAGTAACAACCTTATCCTCAAGAGCCCGATAGTACTCGCAAGGAGGAGGCCACGGTTCAGGACCATGCACCTCCTTTACGTCACGAAAACGCAAGTGACAATATGCTTGGATGTGCTTGTAGTTGATAGCAAGCGCTTGTCTGAGTCGCGGTGGGAGGTTTGCAAAACCTTCTATTTCCTCCAACAGCCGCCACTCGCTTCCATCGAGAAGGTCACCAATGGTCTTGCATTGCAGTGAAAACCAAGAGGGAATGAAAGGGGAGGCTGAAGATGGAATGAGTAAGGTTGATGTCAAGGGTATATCACGAAGTCCACATACGGATGATGCGTACGACTGTGGACGAGGGTGAAGAGACGCCCATGCACGCAGCACTGTATGGAGGAAATCCGTAGTTTGGCGAGTTGCGGGACCACTGATCCGTGGGCAGAAAAACACTTGCCAGTCTAGACCAAGGCCTCTAAAACTTCTCAAAAAATGCCTGGTCATGACATGGCCTGGATGATCCTCTAAGCCCGTTATGAAGCGTTGTGCAAATATGATTCGAAATAGGTTCACTTTGGATGCCAGATGAACAAGGCCCAAGCCGCCAAGATGGAGCGGAGCACAGAGGTCACGAAGTCGTGTCCAATGTCTCCGACCAGCCCATACAAAGTTTGCCATTTTTCCTTGAAGTTTTGTCATTAGTGCTGGTGGTGGAGGTAAGATTTGAAAGGTGTACCATAGGCGTGGAGCGACATATTGATTTACAATCAGTATACGTCCACGTAACGACATTGCCGACGATCGAAGCCGCCAGTGAGTGAGGATGTTGGTTACCTTTTCTTCCAACTTTGAAAAACCTTGTCTCTGGGTTTCTGGACCATTACCCAGCATCACACCAAGATATTTGCCCCCTTCGGAAGACCAAGTAAAACTGAGTGGTGTATCGTTTCGACCAATCCAACTGCCTGACCATAGTCCTGTCGACTTGAGTGGGTTCATTTTAGCCCCAGACTGTTCAGCATAGATTGTGTATGATTCCTGAAGTCGATTGAAGTCATCGTCTTGATGAACAAAAATTGATACATCGTCCGCATAGGCGGATACAACTAGTTTTCGCTCTTGAACAGAAGGTAGAGGGAAACCAGTTAGTCGTGTACGACATAGCCTGAGGAATGGCTCAATAGACAGAGAGAAGAGTTGGCCGGACATAGGGCAACCTTGTCTTATGCCCCGTCCTAGCCTAATTGGTGCTGTCAAGAAAGAACCAACTCTAACAAAACTGGTCGCAGAAGCATACATTGTTCTTAAAGTTGATAAGAACCAGTCACCAAATCCATATAATTTTAGAACATGGAAGAGATATTCATGGCTAACCCTATCGAAAGCAGTTTTTTGGTCCAGGGATAGTAACGCCAGGGATGTATTCTCTTTATTGGCATAGTCGATGATATCCCGGTGAAGATGGAGGTTATCAACTATGGTGCGTCCGGGTACGCAGTATGCTTGGTCAGGATGCACTAATCCGGCCATTATACTACTCAGGCGCGAAGCAAGTGCCCTCGTCAAGATCTTATAATCAGTTGTAAGTAGGGAAATTGGTCGCCAGTTGTTGATATCAAGTCTATTTCCTGATTTTGGCAGTAAAGTGAGCACTGCTTTCGTTACTGATTTTGGCAGACTGCCTCTCTGTAATGCTTCATCAAAAACACTACAATAATAGTTTTTGAGTTCAGGCCAAAATTTGAGATAGAACTCGGGTGTTAAACCATCAATTCCGGGAGCTTTTCCCTTATTCAGTAATTTGAGAGCGTTCAGAAAATCAACTTGAGTAAGTGGTATATCCAAACGCTCACGATCTAGTGTGGAGAGTGTGGGCAAATCTTCGTATAGTGAAGAGTTCTCCAGAATGAGCGCGTGTTCTGCCGAATAGACTTCGAGAAAATGATTTCTTGTGATACTACACAAAGACTGTGCATCAGAGAAGATGGTACCATTCGACTGTAGCTTGGACAAGGGCTTGAAAGATAGCGCTGCTTCTTGTGCCATTAAGTTGCTAGCAGGACGATCTAAAGTTAGAAGATGATCGTGTCGTGCTTTTGATAGTATTTGTTCACTACGACGAGAATATGCATCTCGGGCGTGTTCATTTGCAGCAGAGAGGTCGCTCATATTTCTGCCTTCGATACGAGTTTCGGCCACAAGCTTCTCAACCCGAATTTCTAGTCTACGAAAAGCCACATCTGACTCTTGCTTCCTATACTGAACAAAACGTTTACATGTGATTTGAATCTCGAGCTTCAGAGCGTCCCACCACATGCTCAAGGAGTCGTACATTTGTTGTTCGTCGTCAAACGAAGCAAGCATTTCTCGAATGGTGTCCATAAAAGACGGGTCAAGAAGAAGTGTGTTGTCAAAACGCCAGTAGGGTGGATGTGTTCTGGGTGAACTTGTTGTAAGTGTCGTTATTATCCCTAGGTGGTCAGAAAAAGAGGGTAAAACTCTCACGCTTTTCACTGCTGCTGAAAATTGTGGTGAGGAGTAAAACCGGTCAAGTCGTGATGCTGTGTAATAAGGGGCATTGCTTACAAATGTGTAGCCAGGTTCTCCAGGGTGAAAATCACGCCATAGGTCTGATAAGTTGTATCGTGTGACAATGCGTTGCAGAAGGTGAGCGACACGTGGATATCGTTCATCTCCGCTTGATCTGTCGTTCTTGGGGTCGAGTGTTGTATTGAAGTCACCTCCAATCAGAAACTGCAGGTTGTGGGCTCCCCCCGACAACTTGAGCGTGGCTATACGTGATTCCAACTGTGTGAGGATGTTCATTGCTTCGTCGAGTATGTGTGGTAAATAAATAGAATATACATATAGAATCTGATTAGTAGTGGATCGTTCTAGGCGGATCTCCTGCAAGTAACCAGGAACGATGCTGTTCTGATCGCCAAGGCTCAATATAGAAGATTTTCGTAGGCCAATAATGGTTCCCGTACAAGCTTGCACTGGAGGATTGAAATGGAATATATATTGTGAATATTGAAAGGGGAAAGGTGTCTGGTGGGCATTTGTCTCCTGTAGTATAACTACATCAGGGAAATGTCTTTCCAGCAACGAAACCAACTGCATCCACTTGAACTCGCTTCTGACACTCTTAGTGTTGAGTGTCAGAAACGATAATTCAACACTCATTCTCGCCTACTTTGTTATACGAGCTGACTCGAGGACAGGCTCTCGTTAGAGAGAGAGCGTGTCAACGAGGCAGCGTCATCACCGGTCGCGATATAATACTCAAACGATTTTCTCAATTTCCCGATCAGTCGCCTGATACGGGCTCTCAGAGCTCGATCACTTTGAATCTTTGGCTGAATCAAGTCCAGCATGTTGATGATGCCGGGTATATCATCAGAGAAACGTTGGGCTACACGAAGAGGGCGATCATTACACTTAACATCATTCATCAGGAATTGAATGAAAGTGGTGATGGATATGGGATTTGTCTCTGCTTCTTGGAGCAGCTTAATGGCAGCTTCTGGTAGTACGTCAGACTCCAACCCAACGAGTGGACTCTCATCCTCAGAAGTCTTCTTTCTTTTTAAAGGAGGTTTGCTTTTCCTAATACCAGTACTACTTGGAATAGGAATGGAGAGATCTCTAGTGGTGGCAACCACTAAATTGTCAAGGATGTCACTCTCTGTCGACTCTTCTACATCCATGTTAGAAGATACTTCGTCTTCCACAATAGCTGTGGCATTCTCTCCATTGCTATCTACCGTCGAGTTGGGTGCTTTTCTCTTCTGAACCAAGAGAGGGAACTCTTCACTCTCTGTCGAGATAGAGTTCTGTTTTTGTTGTTGTTGACGTACATCGGTTGCTTTCGGACATGCTCGTGCCACATGTCCCGAAGCCTTGCATTTGAAACATTTAATGTCATCGAAAGAGAGAAATACTCTATATGACTCATTTTCGAAAGGGATTAGGATTGAATCCGGTAGTGATCTAGTCTCCTCCCGTACAACGTAAAGTTGCCTGCGGAAACTCATAACATGATCCAGACCGTTGCCCTTAATTCCCAATGAGATGAAATTAACCGGTGATACAACTTTCAAAAAAGTCGCAAGTTGCTGAACGATCGCTTCATGTGGAATACTGGGACACACATTAGATAGAACTAAACGTTCTGCTTTTGTGACCAAGCGCCTAGCGCTGAGGAATAGGTCATTGATCACAATACCACCGTGGTCGAGGATGAAACTGTCCACTAAAGCCTTACTGGTGAAATAAAATGCCACTCTACCTTGTGACATTCGCGATGCAAACATTACATTCTTCGGTTCCAATATCTGAGCTACAGCACCCAAATACTGAGCGATAGTTACGCCTTCTATTGAATCTATAACAATAGCTTGATCCTTCGCAGGAAACGCTGGAGATGGGCGGTCACGAGATGTAACCGAATGTTGCGTTTTGTGATTAGACCCGAGGACTTGCGCCATCGTTCTAGGCCTATCACCTTGATGGGTCAAAATGCGATGTGTAGGCTTATTATTCTCAGTTAAAACTGGTTCAAGCTGAACCATGTCTGGTTTCGAGATGTTATTCTCAGTTAAAACAGATTTTCTTGGGATGTTATACGATTCGGTGGGGTTGATACGTAATTCGTCATTTGACGAAGCGCGTCTCAATCCTGCTCTCAAAGGCAAAACTGTGACATTGTTATTCGGTTCGGTCAAAAACCTGTGGCTAATGTTTTTAGGGATGGGTACAAAACGGCTGAGCGAAGACGAACCAGCCATTTCAAAGTTTCAAAATAATAATATTTGTGGATGCTTATAAATAATATTTTGGTGCAACAATAGGACTAGCCTACTGCTGCGTGACGACTGCCTGACATCCGAACAATGTCAGGCAGTAAAATAATGGAAATAAAGCAATCAGAAGACACTGTGATTGTTTAACGGAAAAATAGACAATATATTAGGTGGCTGGGCAGAACAGCGAAGAACACCAATTTTACCCAAAATATATAAAACTTACATATTATGAACGAAAAATAAACAATATATTATCAGGTGGCTGGGCAGAACAGCGAACACCTAAAAACCGACAAAAAACGACGAAACAATAATACCACAAAATTGTGGTCTACATCAAAAGAAAGGTAATAATTATTCCAATAATAAAAAGAAATAATAATTGTGAAAAGTTGACAACTTAAACACGAAACCGAATTTCGAATGCACGGAATGTGGATGAGCTGTGCTTGTCACTGTATCACTGTATACTCGCGGGTTTAACCTTGCAGGAGCTAAACGAAAACACGTCCTCTCGCTACGAGATCTAGAGAGTGTGTGTGTGTGTGTGTGTGTGTGTGTGTGTGTGTGTGTGAAAGAGACAGAGAGAGTGAATGTGTGTGCAAGAGAGGAGTGTGAAAGAAAGAGAGAGAGAGAGAGAGAGAACATGTGAAAGAGT
>OZ023335.1:9756637-9811637 GCA_964007535.1 Brachyptera risi
TTATATATATATATATATTATATATATATATATATATATATATATATATATATATATATATATATATATATATATGTGATGTAGGGCGCTCATTCTTAATCATTTCCAAACTGGGTTGGCTTTTGTCTAAATTGATTTGAGTGCTTTTATTAAATGTATGCAATAGTTGTTGCATTCTGGTAAATCACCTGATGCATCGAACTATTGTACAGCACTACGCATAATATTGCGTACTGAGTGAAATGTCAGCATTCCTCAACTTTTTCCATTCACTTACTTATGGAGCCGACTAGACTCGATCAAAGTCCACTGACGAGGGTATTGTTAACTTTGCAAAGATCACGCATGATCGCCCTGATTAAACTGGGAGCTACTGTGGAGAGATGTTGTGCGAGTATTCATGTAAGTAATGGACGAGAATATAATTTACTTTAGTTTAACAACTTATTGATTATTTCGTGCCCTAGTCCTTTTCATTCCAATGAATCATGACAAAATTTGGTGACAGCGTTGAGATCTCTGCAAGAAGGAGATAACCCAATAAATTTCGAAATTATCAATAATTATTGAATATCGGTAAAACGATGTTTGGATGTAAAGTAGGGATGTTAGGGCATAGTCAGCGTGAGATTTCAAAGTCATTATCATGCTTGTAAAGTTTCTAACTTTTTATGTGACATTTTTCCCAATAGTGATTTTCAATGGTAAATCAATTTTTCTTTCATCTCAAAAGTGTTTTGTTAATATACGCGATTGTACACGGAGAAGACGTGTTAGTGTTCTCGTGTGATATGCGATTTTGTCAGTGTTGCGGTTTTAAAGTTCGCGTAGTTGCACGTGCAATCTCTGTTCGTCTTCCGGTGAGTAGCTAAAATTGAGCAGTTTTTAATTTCGCGCTACATGCATGCCGCATGGTGGTTAGTGTCACTGTCACGTGTAGCACGTGGTAGTTTACGTCAATGTCACTGTCACTGTCAAACTGACGTGACATTTGGGTTATGTTGTTAGTTTTCGAAGTAATATTTATGGATTTGTTTATAGTTTTTCGGAGTTTTAATTATAATTATGGTATTTTAAAACGAAATCAGTCTTAATTTTCAAATTGTAGTTTGAAATGTCAAATAATGGATCAAAGGGACTTGTCATCCGATTTGATGTCAGACAAAGATGTGATGCATGAGATGCACTGTAAGTGATTTATTTTAGGATTCTGAATTTCGGGAAGAAGGAAAGAAAAAAGTGTTTAGAATTTTTTCAAATATTTTGACAGCGGACTGTAGGATGCCGTATATTGTTGACGCGGATGTCAACATTGAATTTCAGGATGGAAAAGCTCATGTATTTCCTTTTGAATAGTTATCACGGCAAAGCATGACTTTTTCTATATAATTTTTCCATTATTTTGAAATAGATTGATTTTTGGAATTTCTTATGAACATGGCGGTTTCCGAATTTAATTTAAAACAACTGAGCGATCAGATCAAGTGCCTGAATGAGGAGATTGCGAGATCAAAGGACGATAAGGCTCGAACTGCTGGGTTGCCACTTAAGCTTAAGGATATGACTGTGAGCAACCTCATCGATATATGGAAAGGTGAGGCTTCCGGTGTGTCTGTGTCAGAATTTTTCGGCACTGTGGACAAGGCGGCTCGGATAGGGAACTGGAACGATCGCGACAAAATCGAGATCATTGGCCTTAAGGTGAGGGGTGTAGCGGCGCAATTCTTGAGTAGTACAGTTGCCCTTCAGTCATTCGAGGTAAGTTACGAAGATTTCAAAGACGCATTTTTTGAGCGCTTTCGTGATAAACAACCCGACCAGGTTCACTACTCGAACCTACAGGCGGCAAAGCAAGAGTCTGGTGAGTCAGTTCAGGCCTTTGCTGACCGATGCAAGCAACTTTCACTTCGGACTATCCGAAAAGTTGATAACCCGGAGATCCAGAAGGTTATCGACGAGGAAGGTGAAAGAAGGTTGCTGGCAGCTTTTGTCGCAGGACTGAGTGGTAATCCAGGACAACAGGGACGGTATAGAATGCCTGCTAAACTCAAGGAAGCCGTTGATATTGCTGTTACTGTCAGCAATGATGATGCCAACAGCAAACAAGTAAGGACTGGAGACTCCAAACCGGTGTACTACGCAAAGGGTGAGCCAGTTACCTGCTTCACATGCGGTAAGGTAGGACATACCCAGAGGGACTGCTATAGTAAGAAAAGCAGCAGCAAACCTAATAGTCAGGCAACCACAGGTAAAGCAAAATCGGGGAAGGGATACATGGTTGACAAGGTCTGCTACAAATGTCAGAAGAAAGGACATTTTGCCAAGGATTGCTGGAGTAAGAAAGGTAAGCCGCAGGGTGATAACCCAAACGCTTAAAGTTCGGCGCAAGCCCGACCGTCGAACTAAGGGCAGACAAGATACAGTCAGTGTTAGTGCCGAGTGTTCAGATCAAAGCAGTTGAAGAATTATTATTAGATGTAATAATAGATGGGGAAATTCAACAGTTCATTGTTGATACAGGTGCGACCATATCAATATTGCGTCCGTGCATTGGTTCTGGGACACTCGACAAATGCACAACGTCTGCCAGGGGCGTAACCGGAACTACCATAGGAATACTAGGAACTAAATTAGTTGGGTTTATTTTTAGTGACGTAGAGTATGAATGGGTTTTTCATGTTGCCAATATGGATATGCCACATGCTGGTATTCTAGGCCTCGATTTCCTCAAGAGTACGAAATCGATCATTGACTTAGGACGGAAAGAGCTTCGATGTTCTAATGGGCAAGTATCATATAATTTTAAGTCTGAGAGCACCCAGGAATGTCTGTCAGGACATAATCCTTATCCGAAGCCTCGAAGATCGCCACAAGAGCCTGATACGAGATTGATCACCTCAGTATCAGCTCATGAAGTGCAGGAGAGAGTTTTGGGGAGTGCCCAGCAGTTGAATGATGCTGCTCTAGGCAAATGGAGTATTTCTAATCCTAGAGAAATGAGACTACCGGGACGTAGTGAGTGCATCGTGTTTGGTAGGTTAAACAACAAAGGTGGTGGAGCTATTCCGAGGGAACTGGTTGTTGAACCAGTGGAGCTACGAAAACATGGAGTGTTAGTGGCTCGTGTTGTCACTGACAGACAGTTAAACAACGAGGTCATGATGAAGGTTGTGAATACGAGTTTTGAGGAAGTAGGGTTAGAGAGAAATCTGCTACTTGGGACTGCAGAGGGCCTCAAAGCTAATCAACCTATTCACAAGGTAAGTAGAGTTACGGCAGAAGCTGGTAAGCCCAAAGTTGATGATGAGTTTGAAGAATTGATTCATCAGAAACTTGAGCATCTTGAAACTAGGGAAAAGGACATGCTCGCGGCTGTTTTTAAGGAGTTTAAGATGTTGTTTCATGACCAAGGGGATTCAATTGGATGTACCAGTAAGATCAAGCATAAAATAGAAACAGGTGATGCTAAACCGATTCGGAAAGCTATGTACAGGCTTCCCCAAGCACAGACAGGAATAGTTGAAGAGCACATAACGGACATGCTGAGGTCAGGGATTATAAGTAGATCAGATTCACCTTGGTGCGCACCAATCGTGATTGTTCCAAAGAAGAGCCCTGACGGAACCCCAAAATGGAGGTTTTGTACAGATTTTAGAGGCCTTAATGCAGTGACCAAGGGGGATGCATACCCTTTGCCCAACATTACAGATACGTTAGACCATCTAGGATCTGGAAAGTATTTTACCACTTTAGATTTGGCGTCCGGATACCACCAGATAGAAATCCGAGAAGAGGATAAAGAAAAGACAGGCTTCAGTGTACCAAATTTAGGACACTTTCATTACAATAGGATGGCTTTCGGATTAGTAGGAGCTCCTAGTTCGTTCAGCAGACTGATGGACCAGGTCCTAATAGGGTTGAAGGGTATAGACTGCATGGTCTATTTAGACGACATAATTATATTCAGTCCTACCATAGAAAAGCATGCTGAGAGCCTTCGTCAGGTGTTCTGTAGATTAAAAGAAGCTAATTTGAAGATTCAGCCGAATAAATGTGTTTTTGCTGTTAGTGAAGTGAACTACTTGGGATATGTAGTGACGAAAGAGGGAATTAAACCAGACCCTAGATTGCTTAGCGCTATTAAGAACTATTCAATGCCGAAGTGTATAAAGGATATACAAGCGTTCATCGGGCTTGCAGGCTATTACAGGAGATACATAATCAACTTCGCGAATATTGCCAAACCTCTAACAAGCCTCACTCGGAAGGGTGAGAAGTTTTCATGGGGGAAAAAACAGCGAGAGGCTTTCGATACGCTCAGAAACTTCCTATGTAGCGAATCAATACTAGTCTATCCTGATTTCAATGAACCTTTTATACTCTCGACGGATGCAAGTGGTACTGCTATAGGCGCTATATTATCTCAACGTAAGTATGGGCAGGAAAGACCTATTTGCTACGCGTCACGTCAACTAAATAAGGCGGAGACAAATTACAGTACCACCGAAAGAGAACTTCTAGCAGTGGTGTGGGCTACCAAGTACTTTAGATGCTACTTGTATGGTAGAAAATTTGAAGTACTGACAGACCACGCTGCTCTAAGATGGCTTCTAAGCCTGAAGGATCCGTCTTCAAGGCTAACCCGATGGGCAATTCGGTTATCCGAGTTTGATTTCACGGTAACTCATAAGCCAGGTAAGAAGCACACCAATGCCGATGCATTAAGCCGTCAGGTGAATGTCGTTGTGCAAAACGATATATATGTCCCACTCATGAGTCGGGACGCAATTCTGCAAGCTCAGCGACAAGACGCTTTCTGCATCGAGCGCATAGAAGGCATAGGTACAGACACCGCCATTGATTACAGAATGGATGATGACGATCTACTGTACTTTGTAAAAGAAGGTAAGTGGAGGATAGTCATTCCTCAAAAGATGACTGTCGACATCATAAAGCATCACCACGATACCGTCTTCAGTGGACATCAGGGAATAAAGAGGACACAGGACACTATTAAGGAACGATATTTTTGGAAAACTATGTTAAAGGACATAGAAAAGTATGTCCTGGAGTGCGATGGTTGCGCGCGTAGGAAACCAGGTCATAGAGTAACGGTACCGATGGGTCAGCATGAACCCACTATGTATCCGTTCGATCAGGTATCAATGGACGTTATGGGTCCGCTACCCTTGACCAAAGACGGGAACCGTTATATACTTTTCTTCATAGATTATTTTTCACGGTATTGTGAAGCCATACCAATTCCCGATCAAACCGCTGAAACTATAGCTAGAGAATTTGTGACTAAGATAGTTACACGTTTTGGTACCCCTAAAAGATTAGTCACAGATCAGGGTAGAAATTTTTTATCATCTCTTATGTTAGAAACATGTAAACTACTGAAGATAAGAAAGATCCAGACAACACCTTACCACCCGCAATCGAACGGCAGGGTGGAAAGGCTGCATCAAACGCTAACTAATAGTATAGCACAGTATACTGATAGGAATCAGAAGGACTGGGACTTGTTTGTACCCTACGCTGTCATGGCGTACTGGAGTACCAGGAACGAAGTGACCGGTTTTTCTCCCCATTTCCTACTGTTTGGTAATGAAATGAGACTGCCATTCAACGATGATATGGAGCCTAGAATAGCAAGGCAGAATTCTGATCAGCAACAGCAGTTGGCTGATAGGTTGAATATGGCATATGAGCTAGTTAGGAAAAACAATCAGAAATCTACTGACTTACAGAAAAAGTACTATGACAAGGGAACCAAGGAAGTATTCTACGATGTAGGACAATTGGTCTATCTGCACCGGCCCGTGGTAAAGAAGGGAGTAACCAAGAAACTTATCAAGCCCTGGGTGGGACCTTATTCCATCCTGGAGCGTATAGGCGACGTGAATTACAAACTTCAACTCGCAGCCGGTAAAGATACAATTGTTCACGCCAATAGAATTAAGCTATGTCATAAAATGCCTCCAAAACCTAGGCGTCGAGGAAGACCCAACAGGGAGAGGAGAGGCAGTGAGTCAAGTGTAGAAGTTGGAAGCGAGCAGTCTGACGTCAGACAAGACGTTACCGGACCGCCCCAACAAATACAGATGTCACTCGAAGCATCACCAACTCTTTCAGCACATCCACAAATCATAGTGGACGAAGCCCCTCCAACTAGTCCAACAGGTAGTAGGTGCGAGGATTCGACAGTGGATCAGCACGGTGATACGTCTGCGGATATATCCGCTAACGCCACCGGAGACATCTCGTCAGGTGTGACAGTGGATGATTCACGTGACGTGTCATCCTGCAACATATCGGGTGAAGAGTGGGTACCTGAAGGCGCTTATTTTCAGAATATTGCCAAGGAAGTCGCTGCTAGTGACAACCAAGTCCAATATAACCTTAGACCCAGGAAATCCTAGTCGGTGTGGTAGTAGGCCAGATATTGTCACACCGTGGAACCTCTTTCAAAATTGGCATGATAAATGCGGGGGGTAAAGTTTTGAAATTCCTTTTTGGGGTAGCTGATGCCGCCTTGAGTACAACTCAGGATAATATTATTCAGGTTGCCGAAGAGCAACTGACAGTGATTCAAAATCTGGACAACCGTATAGAGGAGAATTCAGATCGCATAGTTAAAGTTGCGAATTCTATAAAACTGACTATCAAACAATTTAATATGATCACTAACACAGCAAGGAATATGACATTACGATTAGAAAATGAATTAAAATTCTCCCTCCAGATAACAACGACTATACGCAACGTCGAAGTAGCTCTTATACATGCAAAACAGAAGTTGATGCAAATTCAGGAAGCTCTGGATGTTACCGCAAATGGGAGACTTAGCTCGATTTTCATTCCTCCTGCCAACCTTTCTAGGGTGTTACGAGAAGTGGCACTCTCCCTACCTAATGAAGTCATGCTATTGACTTCCACCAGCATAGACTCAGTGTATTTATACTACGAGCTTGCAACCGTGAGGGCAATAGCAACAGCGACGACCGTTCGTCTGTTCATCCACATCCCATTGAAGGCAGCGAACCGAAATTTTGAATTATTTCGCATACGGTCTCTGCCTTACATAGACCCTAAGCTGGGAATGGGTGTAACGGTGGAGAAAACCGCAGATTACTTAGCGATCAGTGGGGACAGGAATAGATATGCCTTACTCGATAGAGCCGATATACAAGAATGTACGTCAGGTACATTTGTCGTCGGCCCGGCAGACTTTGCTGTATTTTCACAGACAGTTCCAGCTTGCGAAATGGCCATGTTCCTGGGCAGAGATGAGGAAGCCGCGAGGACTTGTGACCGGCGCATCCTGCCTCATGGGTTCCAGCCAAGATGGTTTCGCTCGCCGGACAAGACTTTCTGGGTGTAGAGTGTATATAAGGAAACTACTATCGTAGAGCAGTGTAGAGCATCGGGTAATGCTTCCACAAGTTCCCGCTCTGAATACAAAATTTCAGGGACAGGAGTACTTGTTGGTAAGGCTAACTGCTTGCTATCGAACAGCGAATTTACGATTTTTCCTTTCACAAATGGGAAGACCTTCATTTATATCAATATAAATTTTAAAATATCCATACCTAAATTAACAACTTTGATAAGTGCTCTCGAAATAGAGACACTGGCTCACGATGACACGAAAAGAGAAATTCTTGATTCAGTAATAATGAATGATCTGCAAGAGTCAGGCCATAGGGAGACCAATATCAAGATCAAGAATTTACTACATAAACTTGGGGAAATTAGAGAAAGAAGACAATAAATAGTCATTTCTGGATATGGGTGTATATAATCATGGCACTAATTGTATTTTCTAGTGTTATAGCTATTGTCGTGTGGAAGCGGAAGCATGCTTGTATTTTTTGCTATGTACGAGCCCAAAGCCGAGATATTACCACGACGAGGGCGGATAGAATCAACGGAGCCGGCAAGACCATGACCCTTTACACCACACCGAAGCCAAGTGGCAATGCCGAACCGGTGACTTCACACGTGTCAGAGACCAAGATGGGACCAACGAACATTCCACCTGAGATGTCCCAGGAGTCTCTACAGCTGTATAAGTAGAAGTCAAGGGGAGACAAGTGAAAAGTGAATTCTTATAAACACATAAACAGTGGAAGGTGTTCGTTGCTCCAAGACAATATATAAATATAATTGCATTCAACTTGAATCAGTAGAAAATATGTGAAACTTCAGATTTCATGAAGTGACTTGAGTTAACCATTAGAGTAGGTTGGGATTAATTTAAAAGTGGTTCACCAGTTCACAGACCCCGAGTATATAATTATATGATAATGTTAAGATATTGATATAGACTTGCATTTTAAGTATATGTTTTCAATTTGGAAAATGATAATTGCAAATGACGGGATCGTCCGGATCAGCTATTACAGAAGTAATTATTATATTACACTAACTTAATTGGTAGAAAATAGGTTTAATAGAAAGATTAATAGCATCCACAGTGAGGGGGTGGGTGAGCAAGCAGACAATGTCCCTGACAGGAATCTTTACTATGGATGTAGGGATCCTAGTGTGTATTCAAGTGGTAAACCCTAAGAGGGTAACTAACGCAACAATGGACTTGGTACTTGGAGACGGAATGTTGTACATCCCTCCGGAAATAGGTACAAGTCATGTAGACCATACCATAGACCATAAGTGTCTTGGCAATCTCAGATGAAAAGTCAATGGTGACACGTCGGTTGAGCGAAACCGTACAGATTCTGCATTACCTCCCTGCATTTTGGATGTAGGCGTGTATTTTTAAGCATACTGTTTTGAAGTATAGAATAATTATCAACTCGATACGGTACTAAAGTAGGCAAAGAGTCGAGCGATCCACAGGATCCCCGAATTGATCAATATCAAGTCATAATAAATGATGAAGTAGTTTGAGTAATGCAATTAAGAATGTATGGTTTTCAACTTCTGGAAAAGAATGTATAAATGGTTATAGCATTCTTTTTTTTTAGAGGGGAGCTGTGATGTAGGGCGCTCATTCTTAATCATTTCCAAACTGGGTTGGCTTTTGTCTAAATTGATTTGAGTGCTTTTATTAAATGTATGCAATAGTTGTTGCATTCTGGTAAATCACCTGATGCATCGAACTATTGTACAGCACTACGCATAATATTGCGTATTGAGTGAAATGTCAGCATTCCTCAACTTTTTCCATTCACTTACTTATGAAGCCGACTAGACTCGATCAAAGTCCACTGACGAGGGTATTGTTAACTTTGCAAAGATCACGCATGATCGCCCTGATTAAACTGGGAGCTACTGTGGAGAGATGTTGTGCGAGTATTCATGTAAGTAATGGACGAGAATATAATTTACTTTAGTTTAACAACTTATTGATTATTTCGTGCCCTAGTCCTTTTCATTCCAATGAATCATGACATATATATATATATATATATATATATATATATATATATGGAACGGTTCAAGTTGATCTTCCTCTCTGGCGTAATGGGTAGCGCGTCAGACCGGCAATCTGGAGATCCGGGTTCAAGTCTCGGGGAAAGTCGCAATTTCTAAACAGTTTTAAAAATCATACAATTATAATAACCTACTGGTGGTCAACTAGGAAGTTAGTGAAATTATATATATATATATATATATATATATATATATATATATATATATATATTTATATATATATATATATAACTATATATATATATATATATATATATATATATATAGATATATTGTATATATATATATATATATATATAGATATATTGTATATATATATATATATATATATATATATATATATCTATATATATATATATATATATAGATATATTGTATATATATATATATAGATATATTGTATATATATATATATATATATATATATATATATATATATATATATATATATATATATATATATATATATATATATATATATGTTGAAAATTGAATATTTTCGGATGTAGTTGTGTAATGATGATAAAATAAAACAAACTCTTTTAATTTTATATTTAAAATAATTAGTTTTATTCTAGAAAGCTCAACGTTTCATGACCTTTATCGGTCACCTCTTCAGGAGCAATGACAAGAATTAAAAATATTAGAAAAACAACAATTACAAAACAATTGAGAAAAACATTCATATAAACACAAGTCGCTGTGGTTTACTAATCACGGCTTCTCAGATTGTATATTTTATTAAAACCAGAGTTTATGGATTGACCTTTCTTCTGATTCTCGGGTTCAGCTACTGGTTCATTTTGTTTTACTTCTTTCTTCTCAATCAATGCAATAGCTGTTGCCCAAGAATCAGAAAACTAAAAGCTGTATCCGCAATCGAGACCGTTAATATTTAAAGGATGTTTGATAATTTCGAGACCCTCGCTGATTGCTCTCTTCCAACGATGGCTTTCATGATTGATTATTTTGGCCTTGTCATATAAAATGTTATGGATTCTTCCACCTTCATCTACCAGTGTTGCATGTGTGGCAACAGCTGATAGATTAGGTGAACTCCTTTTATGTTCTTTAAGGCGCTATATCAGTGTAATATATAAGCCAAAATGTTGGTTCCGTTACGTAGATGATTGTTTCATTCTCTTCGGAGATGGTGAAGGTGAAATTCACAATTTTCTCGCACATCTAAATTCGATACATCCTAAGATACAGTTCACCATGGAATTGGAAAAAGACAACAAACTGCCATTCTTAGATTTGTTGATCGAGCGAAACGACGATGGTTCATGGGGTCATTCAGTATACAGAAAGAAAACGCATACAAACCGGTACCTACACGGCAGTTCATATCACCATCCATCTCAGAAGAAATCCGTGTTGATTAATCTAGTTCAACGTTCTACTGCTCTTTCTGATGACGATCATTTAATTTCTGAATTGAACTATCTGAGGAGAATTTTTTCTCAGAATGGTTACTCGAAAAAAGAAGTTGATGAAGAGTTTAAGATCAACGCAAAGAGACCAAAAGAGACAGAAGAGCAAAGTACCACAACTATACTTCTTCCTTACATTAATGGAACAACGGATAAGATTGGGAGAATGCTGAAGAAGCATAATATAAAAACTATCTTCACAACAACAAGAAAACTAAATTCCTTTTTTACACCCGTTAAAGACGTTATTCCACAGGAGAATTGTGGTGTATACAGGATACCATGTGACTGCGGTTTGTGTTATATAGGTCAAACAAAGAAACCACTGATACAGCGCCTTAAAGAACATAAAAGGAGTTCACCTAATCTATCAGCTGTTGCCACACATGCAACACTGGTAGATGAAGGTGGAAGAATCCATAACATTTTATATGACAAGGCCAAAATAATCAATCATGAAAGCCATCGTTGGAAGAGAGCAATCAGCGAGGGTCTCGAAATTATCAAACATCCTTTAAATATTAACGGTCTCGATTGCGGATACAGCTTTTCTGATTCTTGGGCAACAGCTATTGCATTGATTAAGAAGAAAGAAGTAAAACAAAATGAACCAGTAGCTGAACCCGAGAATCAGAAGAAAGGTCAATTCATAAACTCTGGTTTTAATAAAATATACAATCTGAGAAGCCGTGATTAGTAAACCACAGCCACTTGTGTTCATATGAATGTTTTTCTTGATTGTTTTGTAATTGTTGTTTTTCTAATATTTTTAATTCTTGTCATTGCTCCTGAAGAGGTGACCGATAAAGGTCATGAAACGTTGAGCTTTCGAGAATAAAACTAATTATTTTAAATATAAAATTAAAAGAGTTTGTTTTATTTTATCATCATTACACAACTACATCCAAAAATATTCAATTTATAGCACATAATGAGTTGTGAAAGCTTAAAGTCAAACATATATATATATAGGCCTATATATACATATATATATTGTATATATATATATATATGAACAATATGAACATTTGTTAAGAGCCCGCATCTTAGCTGAGAATGTTTCTCTTCAAAATACTCGACCCAAGTTGTTGAATGAATAAATTAAAGAATTGATCGATTGAAATTCTGTGGAATTTGAATCCATTCGGAGAGAATATTTCATCTGGGTTTATTCTTACGAGGTTCTTTAAATCTTCGAAATGGGTTCTCTAAGAAGTGGTTGCAACGATTTAGCCTCAGAACTATCCAGTATCGAATCAGATGACACTTCTTGTGTATGCCAAGTTTCAACTCAATATGTTCTTTCAATTGACCTGTGGAGCACGAAAATGACAGAACTTCGTTCATCCAATTATCAAAGTCTTACATTCGATTCCATTCTTTGCTGAAGAGTAGGTGGAAACGCGCGCTGAATTCTAGATATTCCGGTCTAATTGAAAAGGCCCGAGTTCGTCACCCTGATTATTGAAATTCTATAATCCACGAATTCACTACCACAGTCTATACCCCCAATTACGTCATCCACAATAATCTGGGCATCCCTTAAATCTATAGAAAAACACTTATCTTTCTTTCCAAAAAGGGAAGATAGCTTATACATACACGTCTATAAGTCAAGCTGACTCGAGGATCTTACCAACTTGAGAAAGTTACAATCCCCAACACGATCAATAATATTGCATACACAGGTATACCAACGAATCGCAATGAAGAACACTCGATCGTTCCGGTATGAGTGTCGACGAGTTGCTGTTCCTGATGGTCAGCGTGGATAGTACAGTGTTTAGGGGATAATAGGGAGAGGGATGAATGTGTATCCCTGTAGGGTTAAGGTCAATTCGTAATACAGTACAAGTTGGAGATAAAGTTGTGTCGTTATGACCGTAGTTTATGTTGTGGAGAAAGATAAAATAATGAGAGTGTTTTTTTATTGTGGGACATTAAATGTGGAATTGTGGATTTATACATTCGTGCTCATGGTAGGCTTGTTGTGAGAGATTAATCAAGATGTATACATATATATATATATATATATATATATATATATATATATATATATATATATATATATATATATATATATATATATATATATATATATATATATGTATATATATATATATATATATATAAATATATATATATATATATATATATATATATATCTTTCGGCTCTTACATTTTCTCTCTCCCTCTCTCTCTCTCTCTCTCTCTCTCTCTCTCTCTCTCTCTCTCTCTCTCTCTCTCTCTCTCTCTCTCTCTCTCTCTCTCTCTCTCTCTCTCTCTCTCTCTCTCTCTCTCTCTCTCTCTCTCTCTCTCTCTCTCTCTCTCTCTCTCGATACGCCGAGCTGAGTGGTTGACTGTTGATCGTGCTCCCGTAAATCAATGGTATAAGGTACAATTTTAAGGCCGTAATACATACATTGATTGCTAGTGATCGTTTTTCAGTTAATTATTAGTTAATCGTTTTGTTTTTCATCATTTAATATATATATTCGAAAGCAAAAATGTGAATCGCAACAATACATAATGCTCTCGTGTGCGCCAAGTGACTATTTTAGGGCTGCAATGCCTAAATAGTTATAAGTGATTTGTATGCCATTTTCAACTTTTACACATCATATATGCGTGTAAAATATGGCTGCAATGCCTACAAACAGTGAAACAAACAGTGCAAATCTTATAGAATCGAATGAATATACCCCACAAAATAAATATGCAATAGTGCTTGATTGTCCGACAACAATCACAGCGGAACAAGTGTGTGAGGCGATTGCAGACATCATTCCAGGCCGACACATGCTCTACTCGTCACGCCTCAGTGGTGGAAGAGTTTGCGTTTTCCTTAGATCGGATGAATACGTGGACCGATTAATTCAAGAGGGTGGTCTGACCATTAGTGAAGCGTACATTCCAATACGCAGGTATGTAACCGAAGCCATCAAATTAGTTCTTTCAAACGTATCCCCAATAATATCGAATGAAAAACTAGCTATTACGCTTGCTCGATATGGAAAAATTGCAAGCACAATAAGAAACATAACAAATGGATATAAAAGACCAGATATAGCCCATATGATCTCGTTCAGACGGGTCATATACATGATCATTGAGAATCCAGACGTTCTTCCAGAGTCAATCATCATAGAACTTGACAACAACAAATACCAAATCTACATATCGAGGGATGACGTGGTCTGCTATCGGTGCTCTGGTAAAGGTCACATAGCGCGTAATTGTAAGAAGAATGTGAGGCCACCTCAGACGCCAGCTGAAACATCGTCTCCCACCAATCGTACTATTGCCGATATAGTAGCCAACCGCAATATTTCGCTTGCCCCCAACAGTCAATCGTCATCATCAGATAACCCAAAAACAATTCTGAAAGTAATAACGAAGCCTCGAATGATTCATGGCTCACAAAATGCCACTACGTCGAAAGAGTCGAACAACATACAATATCCAACCTTCAGCAAATCAACCCTCAACGATGAAAGTTCAAAGTCCCAACCTGACCCAGCTTCTCAGTCAGCTGATGCAAACACGGAAGTTATGCCTACTACTCAACAAACAAATAATGAAGTAGAAAACGAGGTGCCTGAACGAAACGCAGATGAACAATCTCGTCAATTCTCTGACAATCAATCCAATCCTGAAATGGAGTATTTCATTACTCAGGGTCAATTTCTTACGCATCCCACACCAATGGCGAACACTTTTCCCAACTTGCAACAATTTTTTCCCTCATCAAATCCACCTCCTCTACCAACTGTTACCAACACGAAAAGAAAACTAAACGGTGGGGAAGATGAAGTAAGTGAAGAAAACGAAGAAAGTGCCAAGCGGGTGATAGTAGAAGACATTCACGATGAAAATGACGACTCGGACAATGATTCACTAAACTCTGTAGACTCTATTGATTCCACCGTGAGTCAAAAATCCAACAGAAGTCAACAATCACAAGAGAACCTTATATCAAAAGAAAATATAATAATCGAAAAATTTACTTCCACTTTGAGAAGTAAATCCCATTATCCACTATCAGTCAAAAAATATGCCGAATTTCTGAAAAAAGCGCGAGGATCCAAGCAGCCAATAATCTTTGCTAAAGAATATACGGAGGATCTTAAAGGACTTCTCAAAATGACGGTAGAAATCACCCCGTACGCCAAAAACTATAATCTTAGGAGAAGGTTAATGAGAATCACCAAAGCGATCCAAGAATATTTAGTAGAAAATTAGATGAATTTTTAAATTTTTATATCATCATGACTAATTTTCTTACCCTCAATGTGAGAGGATTAGTTCAAGATGCGAAACAAATCGCACTGTCAGTTTACATTCAACGTGTGAAAGCTAATATACTTTTTCTACAAGAAACAAATTTAATTCATGATTCATCAACAACTATCCTCAACGAATTTGAATTTCATGTAAATGGAGCTGTTTCACCCAATTCAGGTACAGCTTTCGCAATTCAAAAATCATTTAACCAACATATACAAGTATTAGCACACGATATTATAGTGCCAGGTTACCTACATAAACTTGAAGTTAATATATATGATAAGAAATGTGTTCTATTTAATGTTTATATGCCACAGGATAATACTCGGGCTTTTAACTTGGTGAAACATTTAAATGATCATCTAATCTTAATTTCTGATGAATACACTATAATTGTTGGCGGAGACTGGAATGTAACGCTATCGCCCGACGATCGCGCCAACTGTTTCGAACTTCGTAAGCCATTAGGACGATCACTTGAAAAAACTCTGAGATTGTTAGATCTAAAAGATATTTGGAAAAGTTTCCACCCTAATCAAAATATTTTTACATATACTGGTGTTCACGCTAATGCCCCTAAGGCTAGATTGGATCGTTTTTACATAACAAAACCTCATTTAAGTTTTGTAGTAAATACGAAAATTAGTCACTCGTTTTCAGACCACGCAGGCGTTACTTTCTTCTTTCGTCCTGTCACAACTAGTAAAAAATCTCCGGTTTGGCGTCTCAACAACGAGCATTTGAAAAATGAAGAATATTCTACCTTTATTACTAATATAATTCAACATTTTAATACTCTACAAAACAGAGATCCCTTGTCCATATGGGATGATCTTAAAACTGAGATTCGTATAGCAACTTTGAGATACGAAGCCCACACTCGTCATGAATCTTTAAAAAACACTATCTCATTGGAAAATAACATTCAGTATTATCACTCCAAGAACATACTATCCGCTAACGAAGAAGAAATACTCAAAGAATGTGAAAGAGATTTAAAAACCATATATAGAAATAAAACCAGTGAAAGAGAAAAAATGTATAATTTGTCTTTGAAAAATGACTTTAACAGGCCCACTCCCTTGTTTCTCAATTTGGTGAAGCAAAGACGAACTTTCACACAAATGAATCAACTAAGAATAAAAGGAATAATAACTGCTAAGGAAGAAGAGATGAGAAGTGAAGTATTTAAACATTTCACAGAACATTTTTCTTCTCGAACAACTATAATAGATCATAATTCACCTCTGTATGATGAACTCAAAAACATTTCAGAAGATGACAAAAAAGAATGTGACAAAAAATTGACGGCGAATGAATTCGCAACAGCATTAAATCAACTCAACAAAGATAAATCGCCTGGGATGGATGGACTAACAGTAGAATTCTACATAAAATATTGGAAAATAATTCACCCGTTATTTACAAAAGTGTTTACAGAATCCTTTCGTCAAAAATGTTTTCCTAAATCGACTCAAAAATCTCTAATCACTCTTATACCAAAAAAGGGCGATAGGCTAGATATTAGCAACTGGAGGCCTATCGCAATACCAAATACTGACTACAAGATAATAAGCAGAGCAATTGCGAACCGAATAAACAAGGTAATTACTGGACTATTGACATCAGATCAAAGCTTTTGCATACCTGGCAGGTCTATTTTCAACAACCTACATTTAATCCGCGACATAATAAGATACGCAAATGAAAATAATATCCCACTTGGCATCGTCTCAATTGATCAAAAAGCAGCCTTTGACCAAGTTAACCATAAATACTTGTTCCACATTTTAAAAGTTTTTGGATTTGGTGACGATTTCTGTGATTATATCAAAACAATGTACACAGGTGCAAAATGCCACATAAGACTTGGACCCACTCTTCTACCACCAATCTCATTCTGTCGAGGCATTAGACAAGGTGACCCCTTATCCGGTCCTCTTTTTGCACTCTCAATTGAGCCCTTTCTCAGACTTTGCATTGAGACAATGTCCCCCCACGCTCTACTTGTACCTGGAACAACCGATATGAAAGTAAGTGTAACTGCTTATGCCGATGATGTAAATTTTTTCATCACTAAAGATCATGGTTTTTCTGTACTGTGTTCAACTTTCATGCAATATAGTTCACAATCAGGTGCTACCCTAAACTATCAAAAATCAACTGGTTTATTTGTTGGCTCGTGGCGTGAGAGATGTGATCATCCACTCAATTTCAACTGGTCAAATGAAGGCAGCAAATATCTGGGACTTTTCCTTGGTAATAATATAAAATGGGAAGAAAAAAACTGGGACAGTCTAGAAGCCACAGCTAAAAAACAACTAAACAATTGGTCATTTTACAACAAAGTCACGTGTTACAGAGGAAGACGAATTGTAACGAATCAACTAATCGGATCAAGATTTATTCATATTTTCATGATCTTGGACCCAAGCAAAGATTTCGTCCAAAAAATATCGAAAATGATTGTGTCTTACATATGGAACGGTCACCATTGGCTACACCCGAACTACATCTACAGTCCAATAGAACAAGGTGGACTAGGGGTTAATCACCTATCTACCCGAGTCATGACCTTCCGAATCAGATTTATACACAACTACAGAAGCACAACTGAGAAAAATTCATCGTATTACTTCCAGTTGTATAATTTCCAGAAATACAATAGTACAAATCATCAAAATGTTGATAATATTTTTCAATTGGAACTCAGAAGTGATAAGCTTTCAAACCTACAACTCTTTTATAAAAATGCACTAATATCATGGAAAGCCTTAAAAGTGACACACAATACAAATCCTCAAACAAATAATAAAGTTATATACAAGCAGTGTTTAAGAACGAATTTACCTTCAAAACCTGAAATAACGGGTAAAAGCATATTTTCTAAAAAAACCGTCAATTGGGTGGTACTACAGCAACATCCAATAGATGGCACAGACAGTGACATATCATGGAAACTACTCCATAATCGCGGGGTGACGCCTATTTATTTAAACAAGTGTAAATACAGAAGTGAACCAAAATGCCCTTGGTGCAGTGAGATGGGCAACCTAATACACATGTTTTTTGAATGCCATTTAGTGCAACCTATATGGATTCTAGTGTCAAAACAATTGGGTCGACTTTTAGGTAATCATGTTGTAACAGCTGAAAGATTAGTACTAGGTTATAGTAATACAAACAGTATTTCAGAGAAATTGTCAAATTACTTGATAATAATAGCAAAAAGCACTATTTACAGAACTTATGTCAAAAGTATGCAAACAAATAATGAACCACCAGATTACAGAAAAATATTTATAACAAGAATCAATTACAGATTGCAATTAGAGTATTATAGAAGTAAGAATCAGAACAACGTCAACCAATTCGAAAAGTTTTGGCTACATAAGAATGTACTTGGTCAAATAGATGATGATGACCTGTTAAATTTTAAGCTGAAAAATGTTTGAAATGTAAATTATGAAACACAGCTGGAAAAAGAGGAAAAGAAAAAAAATAACAAATAATCACAGAAAAGCGGTTAGAAGAAAGACATAAAGAGACCTAGTTTCATTTTTGAAAAAGATTCCCTGTTTAGTTATTCATTAGAAATGAAATGGTAAAAAAAAAATGTGAAATTATTATCCTTATGGAATAGGAAATGTGAAGACTATTTATTTTATTGAATAAGAATATTGTATTGTTATACTTTATTGATCGAATAAACAACTCAACAACTCAACAACTCTCTCTCTCTCTCTCTCTCTCTCTCTCTCTCTCTCTCTCTCTCTCTCTCTCTCTCTCTCTCTCTCTCTCTATCTCTCTCTCTCTGCTTAAAACTGCTCTAAAACATATCTATGCTTAAAACATCGATAATAAGCTGTCAAGTTATAAAAGTGGTGCCCACTCACAATATGATAATTACAGACCTATTGCCCTGCTTCCATCCATTGAAAAAATATCAGAGTGATACGTATAGCAAGTTGTCCAGCCGATTATTTGAATAAATTCAATATTTCAAATGCCCGGCAGTATTCAATTTCAATTCATTTACCCTGCATAACATAACAGCTGATATATAATATGAGTGAGGATAGTAAAATCAACAGAAGCCCGCGTAAGAACACAAGTTCTTGAGTGCGGACTGTCAGAAGAAAGACATTTATAAATATTGTAGCTCGTAGCAGAGACGAAATACATGAATAATATTTGATATTCAAGAGAAGACAAACAGAACAAAAATTAATTTTTGATTATCAACACTGAGTCATTGTGGAGAAATTGATTTGTGTATATTATAGTATTTTAAATAGCATAGTCATATAAATTAGTATATATTTAATCACGTGGTAGATTCGATAACATTTGTATTAAATAGTAATGGTGTATGGTAGATGGTATATGACATGGTAATATATGGTACTGAATGGTTTTAGGAAGAAACTTAGTACGACCTTATTGCTGGTACATTTTTCTGAGTGGTCAAATAATAAACTAAACGATATAAACATATAATTTCTATTTTCATGTATTTTAGTGAAGCGCACGATACTCTGAAACATGATGCATTGATGAAGGCATTAGCGACATCGGTGTTCGTGGTCCGGCTTATGATAGCTTTCTTATTTATTCAACGGACAAAATTAGTTGTTGGTGTTAATAAGACTCAAAGAAGTGTATTCAAATTCAAATCTGGAGTACCACAAGGTTCAATTCTTGGTCCAACACTCTATTTGGTATATGCTGATGACATTCTGAAGTGTTTTTTAGGGGGGTGGAATAGGGTTGAAGTTATTCCATCAAAGAGTTAGGGAGGCGGTGGGATGGTCATAGTTAGGGAACTTGCCACCGCGCATCAATGTGCAATTGTAAGAGTTTGTAATAAATTGTGATAAACCATCTCTAACAGTGCTCTGCTCCTCTAGTATTATGTATACATTTAAAAATAAACAATATTCATCCAAAAAGAAATTATTATGTTACATATTCCAATATAAGATCCCTATTTCTTCAGTCATGTGATGAGAGATCTTACAACATGCACAAATAGATGGAAACTCCGACCGACCGTCTCTCCTATCATCCACTACTGGCGCACGGTGGTCCCGCTCCTTCATCTCTCGTGCATTTACGACTAAAATTACTTCTATATGCCATCCTCGGTAGCTTAGTCAGCTGAGGCACCGCTTCAGAAACTGAAGTCACCGTTGGGCGTGTGTTCGAGTCCCACATAAGGCATGGATTTGTAAATGTCCTCTCGCTTATCACTACGTCATAGTGTTATCGTTACATGCTCATTCGTACCCCCGTATAACTTGGCTGTTGGTGGGGTCGTTAAGCAAATAATAGTCAATAGTACTTCTACGCTGTTGACTCGATTATAATTATTCCTCTAGTTGGTGTTCTCGTGAAGCGAACAACAGCGATGAAAAGAACTGTCCATGAGTGATTGAAGCGTTGTACAACGGAGCGTCAACGGCGCGGCTGAATCTCTCGGCTGGATGGAGATTAATCTGGTGAAAGTGCACACGGCCGTATAAAAGTAATGACCGTATCACGTGACGACAGTCGTAGACGTAAATGAACACAAAACAGGGTCGTAATAGTCGAACAACAATATATAGGCAGGTCTATTTAGAAACTGGTATAAAGACACCATCTTGACTCACACAGAAATCTTGGGATAGCATTTTCGTTCTCTATTTTTACCATACAGATATGATTATATAACGAAAATAATTAGATGAGCGTCAGCGAAGAATCCATCCCACTCTTATAGGGCTTTGTCTGTGTGCTTTTTTCTTGCGGGCACTGCACAGGTCGCAAGGTTTGACTGATCAACATGAAACTTTCTTTCCACACGCACACTCATTCAACTGAGAACTGAATAGTTTTTGGAATGAATCGGTTGAACCAATTTCGAGAAATATCATCTGAAAATTTTTAAAAACCCTATAAGATTAGGTTGAGCAAGAAAATCTTTAAAATGAAATTTTTTCGAATTAAATGAAATTTTCTCTGGATGTGTATGCATGAATGATACACATTATCACCATTGTGTAATGCAATTCGAACCAGCCGTTTTGAAGAAAAAATAAATAAACTGTTTTTATTCATAAAATATATTAAATAAATGAAAGCAGATTTAGGTTGCCGAAATTCACTGCTTTCTAGACTCGGTATTTGCCCAACAATGAAGGATTTTTTGTATACGTCAAAGTGTGTAGAATACCAGAGTCGATAAAGTAGCAAGGGTAGAACTACTCTTAACGACTTTTATACCTTATTCAGATACCTCGCTCATCTTACAACGCATATGTTGCGTTTGGCATCACCACCCTGCAACTAGATTCTGATGGATGGTGAAGACATTTATTCCTTTCTTTTCAGAGAAAACTGGATAATATCCATCTCAATTTCAGGCATCATTATTAATAGTGAGGTCCTCCAGAGGCCCCGAGTCATGACGTAGGCAATACCGATTCTGTACAGAAACGTGAACAGAATCGAGTCATGTGAAATTGTAGTTTTCTCTGGAATGAGGGAGATAAATATTGTGACTATTCGTTGAATCTGATCTCAAGATTGAGATGTCTTATGATATAAATGGGAATATATTTATTCTTTTCTATATGATATCGAAACGATACAGAACCATTATTCCACAATTAAAAGGCTATAAATGAAAGGTAGGATCGTTTGGACGGGGCACCACAAGGGCGATCTTACCACCCCATTCAAATTATTTAAAACCAAAGAACTTCAACATCAGGACTGCGCTGTCTGTGACCGTCATTTCCCCCCGCAGATAGAAGTATTCCAGTTTCCAAAAGTCCGGAACACATTATAAGTGAAAACCGTTTCTGTGATATATATCCGGACATTACCAGCATTGGTATTAAGAGTAAACAAAACACACGAATGTTGATATCTCCCACTTTGAAGACATACATTATATAAAAAATATATATATATACAAGAATAAATTGATGATGAAGAATGAATATAGATCCATATTTACGAGGTTTTTTCGTGGTTTCCTCTCTAGCTAATAGGCTGATGACGGGATGGTTCCTACAAAATAGACCAACACCGCTTCCTTCCCTCTGTCCTTTCTACTACCCAAGAAATCCTTCATCTCATATTCCCATACCCGCATCGATCATTCATCCGACGCCAATACACGGTGCGTTGTCGAAATCCAGTGTGAAAATAAATGAGCACATGAAGAAACAATTTGGTGGAGGTGCCAGGTTTTTTCAAGTTACCAAAACTATTCCTGAATATCAGTCAAATAATTTAGCATGATTTCTGATTTAGCTCTTGAACTATCATAGTGTAGGCCTACCTGGCAGAGGGTTTCACTCGTTGTCTCAATATGGGTAGACTTATATACAACAATGTCCCCCAAATTGCTCCAATCACAGCTCCGGTATCAGTTTGTTTGCCCCTCACTTCTGTTGCTATGGTAACCTGACGAACAAGCTTCAGCATCCAATAGTGATATGTACGAAGCAGGAATACACTATGTGCATGGGAGGTGCCATCTTAACTGAGCGAAATTCAGCAGTAAATAATAGAATACGTGATAAAATTATCGAACTAATGTGTAAATATGAAAACTATATCTGTGTTAACAAAGAATCGGATCGGGTCCTCCATAGGGACTTGAATACACTTTTGTGGTCCACTATATTGGGGACCAGAATATCAGGGTTCACAATGTTTAACCAGCTTTAGGGTACAGGATATCTACTTTGTGGTCCACCATATCCACGAGACGTCTGGATACACTTTTGTGGTCCACTATATTTTGGTCCACTATATCGAGGTCCAGTCTATGGGCACCCGTTATAGCCAGGTTAGGTATATACGCTAGGTTAACGAAATTGAGTAGGATTATAGTGGGGAAATAAGTGTGTATTTATATTGGGTTTAACAACGCACCGTACTGATGACTACGATCTATTGACGACGGTAAATAATATATACTAGCAAGGCCCAAGGTTCATGTTTCAAACATGACGGCCAAATCACCACTATGCCCTCCACTTCTACGCGAGATCATTTCTCAACACACTCACTCACACACTCACACTCACACACTCATACACTCCCACACTCCCACACTCCCACTCACACACTCATACACTCATACACTCATACACTCCCACACACCCACACACTCATACACTCACACTCACACACCCACACTCCCACTCACACACTCATACACTCCCACACTCCCACACTCCTACCCACACACTCACACACTCACACACTCACACTCACACACTCATACACTCATACACTCCCACACTCCCACCCACACACTCACACACTCACACACTCACACTCACACACTCATACACTCCCACACTCCCACTCACCCACACTCACACTCACACACCCACACACTCATACACTCCCACACTCCCACTCACACACTCATACACTCATACACTCCCACACTCCCACTCACACACTCATACACTCCCACACATTCACAGCACATTCACGAACAACATGAGGACATTCGAGAGCGTTCCACAATGTTCTAGATCTAGAAGTAGCCCACTGCAACATGCGTCATCGTCTTTATACCGCCCCCCCCCCCCCCTTCCCTTCTCTCCTCGTTTCTCTCCCCATTCCACTCCCCGCTAAGCTCGCAACTCAGCAGCGTTTCCGATCACAGACAGATGCACGCACGCAGGCACGCACAGACCACCGTAACTCTTATGGTAGAATGAGATCATGAAAGAATAAATCATGGAAGAGATGAAAAGTTATTTTTTGATCAGGTGTTTTTGGATAGTGGGAAGAAGTCGGTCGTGGCCTGTTGTCAAGAAACCATCCCAGTATTGACCTGAACGACAGAGAAAAACAACGATTGACCACCAAGATCAAGATTGTCGACCATGGCGGGAATCGAACCCCGGTTTTCTGAATGACGGTTCAGTGTAGGCCTATTAACCACTCGGCCACACGTCTCAGTAGGAAATGAGTGGTTATAGAGTTCGAGTATAAGGTTTATTCTGGTTTCTCTAGGTTGCGCGCAACAACAACAACAACAACAACAACAACAACAACAACGTCGTCGTCAACAACAACAACGACGACGACGACAACAACAACAACAATATAGGTTCCAACATATCGCCAGGTATGGCCGAGAATAGTGTTTTCCCGAAGGTCGAGGACACGTTGTGACCTTCTGTGTACGGCGATAGGTGAGAAGGAGCCGAACGAGTCCGCTGGGAGTCGAACCCGAGTCACACGAGAGTCTAGACGATAGACACATGTGTTCAAATGTCAGCGAGGTAATGAGACTGGGATGTTCACGGCTGAAAGGTCAAATGCGTGTTCTCAAATAGGTTTACACCCAATATATATGTCATACATTTATTTTTAATAACATTGAAACTTGATATAGAATCAAATTGTTCTCCAATTGAGGCTATGAATGAAAGGTGGAGTCGTTTGAACGGGGCACCACAAGGGCGATCTTACCACCTCATTTCAATCTTTTAAAAACAATTAGCTTCAACCCCAGGACTGCGCTGTTTGTAACCATGAGTTTCCGCCGCAGATAACAGTCTTTCAGTTTCCCAAGTCCGGAACATAATTATTATACCCGCTAAGTAAAAACCGTTTCTGTGATATATATCCGGGCATTACCAGCATTGTTATCAGGAGTAAATAGAAGCACACGAATGTTGATATCTTCCATTTTGCACTAATTCTCTTGGGCAATAATCACAATTCTTTCCATTCAGATGCATTAAAGTTTATCATTATACAAAAGGGGAGAAAACGAGTGATATGCATGAATTGTTGTAATTGGGCCCATCACTGTACTGATTAATTACTCCCAATATACTCCCAGTTTATGAATACTACGCTGCCACCCTCGGTAGCTCCGTCAGCTGAGGCACCGCTTCAGAAACTGAAGTCACCGTTGGGCGTGGGTTCGAGTCCCGCATAAGGCATGGGTTTTTATAAACGTCATTCCACTTATCATCACTTCATAATTTCATAATCAGCTCAATCGTACCGCCGTATAACCTAGCTGTTGGTGGGGTCGTTAAGCAAACAATAATCATCAATCATGATGAATACTATACAATTATATGTATTCGTCGTTGTATTCCTATTGGGTTCACATGAATACTCAGGACGTTTGAACAATGCAAGATACAGCATTAGAACAAATAGGCAGACATACAATTCGGATCTGCAGAGTTTTTGCACGATGTAGTGATACCAACATACCTCATCATACTATATAGAGAAGGTGGACCGACTCGCGTCTTCAAAGTGAAGTATTTTCGGGGTCAGAATCTGAGTCCAGCGTCCCGGTTGCCTGTAGCGCAACTATCGCTTTTATATGGACCTATATACACAGCAATACAATGCCACCGGTACCGTATAGCCACATCTAGTTCACAAGGGAGTCGCTGAATCGTGACAGGCAATCGGGACCTCTGACTCTGAACTGACAGCAAGAAACCACAAATACCGTCCATGTTATTAGTACGGGAGTCGGTACACCTTCATTATAACATGACAAGGTATGTTGGTATCACTGTACCTCGTGGCTTCTGGTTCCAATCGGGGTTTCGAGAAAAAGATGATGAACATGTTTGTTAGTTAAATGCCTGGATATTGATTGACATATTGTATAGGAGATAGATCGTGAGACTATTTCTTCATAGATATATAATACCCAAGATGCATTGAGGGTTGCGTTGCTTTCATGGGTTGGGTGGAGATGCTCCCATGTTAAAACGGCGTATAGGTAGTGCTGATAAAAGGAACTATACGTTCACGTCACCTCGGCTAATATCAGCTGTCATCAAGTTTGTCAGCCCATCAGCCGTTTCTACAAAACAACACTGCATATAGAGTAGCGATCTTTGGTTCTCAGGAAAGTACTCAGGATATGGAACGTGATTTCGAATGAGTGAAGTCACAACCTCCAACCGGCGAACCAACGCAACCCTCAAAGCATCCTGATATAACCTTACCGAGATACGTTACTCCTGCGGCCGATAGCGACATATGCTCGGTACAATCTCGACGGCTATTGGATTTCACAAATAGAATATAGGAGGAACTGACAATGTCTAATATGGCGGAAACTTCCTGGTTTCCGCCATATTGGACTTTATATTATATTGGATAGATTGGATATTGGAAAAAAAAATGTTTTTTGTTTTTTTAATAATATCGAAACTTGATACAAAATCTTTGTTCCCCAATTAAGGCTATGGATGAAAGATAGGAACGTTTGCACGGGGCACCACAAGGGCGATCTTACCGCCCCATAATAAAAATATATATATATATATATAAATATAGAAAAAAACAAGAAATTTATATGTATATATATATATATATATATATATATATATATATATATATATATATATATATATATATATATATATATATATATATATAGGCCTATATATATATATATATATATATATATATATATATATATATATATATATATATATATATATATATATATATATACACACACATATATACATACATACATAAACACATGTTCCCAACAGAGACGAGTGGCCGAGTGGTAACACACTGAAACGTCATCCAGGAGACCGGGGTTCGATTCCCGCCATGGTCGACCATCCATGACAGTGCTTTTTCGTGGTTTCCCAGCTGTCGTTCAGGTCAATACTGGGATGGGTCCTTAACAACAGGCCACGACCGACTCCTTCCCACCATCCAAAACACCTAATAAAATAACCTATCATCTCATTCATCATTTACCGACGCCAATAGATCGTAGCCATATCAGTATAGTGCGTCCTTAAAAACCCAATTTAAAAAAACACATGTACATTATAATTATAATATATAATATATCATATATCATAATACAAACATATAATATTTAATACAATTATAATATATATCTTTTTTTTCATTTTTGATCAGGGAATACAATCCTCTTTCAGCCTCTACTTACTCTAGATTCTCCTCCTCACAATATACAACCTCCTCGCAAGCCTCACATCATCACGCTATCCCCCCCCCCCCCCCCCCCCCCCGCCCGCGTGACGTCACGCTGACGTGACATGCCCCGTTTAAAGCGACATTTGTACCACACTCGCTGAATAATGCACGTTTAATACGTGTTATGTGACGTAGGAGACGAGCTGTATAGCCTTTCACGGCGGCTCACTTGTGAGTGACTGCAATTATAATTACAACTGGGGAAACGCAATACATGCTCTGCATGGTGGATGAGCGATACATTCACGTTTATATGGAACGCATCTTGAGTCCGATACAATTAAGTCACAGCATTCCCGTTTTATTCATTACTCATTTGAACCGTCTTACAACTTTACTGCTCATACCTGTGGCTTACATTATTAATAGTTCCGATTGATATAGAAAATTACATTTCAATTTTCAACCGGAACGGCTGTTTCGATATGTGAAAATTCGTATGTGAGCAAACACAAAAATTTTACTGTACATCAAAATTTCGTATAAATTTGTAATTATTCGAAGGAAATGAATTTCCGAATTTTCTCCTCTAGGTTATTCTGATGGAGTTTTTGAGAACTCGAAAAAGGTTTTCTCAGTAGTGGTCCAACCGAAGTATCAAATTAGATAATGACACATGTTCATGCCACGTTCAAACTGTAATCGTACTTTCGTTAGATCTGTGGATCGCTTACAAAAACCAAAAAAGCCTGTTCGATTTTTCTCGATTATGGCGAAATTGAGTCTTATTTCGCTCATCCAATTACGTACATCAACATTGTTACTCATTTTTGTATGTTGCTTAACGACCCCACCTACAGCTAGGTTAATCGGGGGTACGAATGAACGGGTGATGATGAAACGATGAAGTGATAATAGAAGGACGTTCACAAAAAGTCAAAAACCCATGCCTCGGACCTACGTCCGATCTCACTTCGGTTCCTAACGCAGTGCGATAGTGGACTGAGCCACGGGGGCGGCTGATCTTCTCCGTATCGTGAATATGCTTCAATAGTCGCATGTTTATCATTAAATCCAGAAGAAAAAGCACAAATCGAAAGCATGATGTCCTCTTTGGATAAGGGTGAGCGAAGAATCCACTCCACTCTTCGTCTGTATTTTGTTTTGTTTTATAAGCACTCCACAGGTCGCAGGGTTTGACTGATCGACACAAGACTTATTTTCGTACACGCAAACTTATCCAACTTAGAACTGTATAGTTTTGGGGGTCAATCGGTCGAACCAGTTTTGAGAAATATCATCTCAAAGTTTCTGAAAACCCCATTAGATTAGGCTGGGTACGAAAATTTGAAAACGAAATCTCTCCGAAAAAAAATCTTTGCATGTGTAAACATGATTGATACACATTTTCATCATTTTGTGTGCAATTCTGAAAATCCATTTTGGAGAAAAAAATTTGATCAACTTTGTATTCATCAAATATAATATAGAAATGATAGCAGAATCATGTCGCCAAGATTCACTGCTTTCTATATTCGATATTTGCTCAACAACGCAGTACCGGTAGCTTCTTTATATGCATCAATTGGTGTGTAGAATACCGGAGTCGATAAAGTAGCAAGGGTGGAACTACTTCAACGGCCTTATTCGGATATCTCGCTAATCTTACAACGCATGTGCTGCATTTGCCTAGTATATATATATCCCATGAAGATCCCTGGAAAACCTGGGACGAACTACAGACATCCCGTGCCGAATGTTGAAGTAGGGGATATTCACGGGATATCCTGGGGATGTTCTGTGGGAAGTTGACGGGGCGAACATAGTGAGAATACTCGTACGTATAAGTTAGTTATAGGTAAATTCCCGAAATTTATAATTGAGGAAATATTCCCAAGAATATTCCCAAAATGGAAATTTTTAGGGAATATATTTTTTCTAGTTAAAACTCAATATAGAATAAAAAAACACCGACTAAAATGTATGCAAAAGTATTGGTACTGATATTCCTTATTTCTTTGTATGGCTGTTTGAACTTGTGGCAATCAACTGTGTGGCCCACCTCAACTTTTCCAAAACAAAATGGTCCTCAGAGATATCTCGTTGGAAAGCCCTCTTTCTTGGTATTACCCATAAGTTTGCTCGTAACAATGTGTTTCTTTTCAGTTGTTGGTGACGTGGCCCGAGATCTGAGGGTACGTGGAGGGGTGGCACGCATGACGTCATGACGTTGCCCGAGATCTGAGGGCACGTGGAGGGGTGGCACGCATGACGTCATGACGTGGCCCGAGATCTGAGGGTACGTGGAGGGGTGGCACGCATGACGTCATGACGTTGCCCGAGATCTGAGGGCACGTGGAGGGGTGGCACGCATGACGTCATGACGTGGCCCGAGATCTGAGGGCACGTGGAGGGGTGGCACGCATGACGTCACAGCTCGCCTCTGTTATGATAATGCAATCACACCGCGCACTGATACCATTGAGACCGACCATTCCCGCCTGTAATCCCGCCAACACGTGGGATTATACCAGCTAATATCGCTACATTGATTACTATCTACACCTCTCTCTCTCTCTCTTTCTCTCTCTCCTCTCTCTCTCTCTCTCTCTCTCTCTCTCTCTCTCTCTCTCTCTCTCTCTCTCTCTCTCTCTCTCTCTCTCTCTCTCTCTCTAGCTCTCTGTTTCTTTCTCTTTCTCTCCCTCTCTATCTCTCTCTCCCTCTATCTCTCTCTCCCTCTATCTCTCTCTCCCTCTATCTCTCTCTCTCTCTCTCTCTCTCTCTCTCTCTACCTCTCTCTCTCTCTCTCTCTAGCTCTCTCTCTATCTCTCTCTCTGTCTGTCTCTCTCTCTCTCTCTCTCACACACTCTCCTCTCACACACTTTTGTTATAGGCCTACTTGTGGCCACGATTCAGAAGGCTCCGAACGACCGTCCGTCCCCTCAATCCCAAACCACTAACGCACGGGTGATTCGCACAGTCTTCTTTCCAATAACAACATGACATATCGATACCAACATCACAACGAATATCTCTTCAGGTCCCGAGTCATTGCAGTGGTTGTTCCACCTGATCACTGCTGACCTTGACTCGGGCATCTCGATTAATTGATTGGTTCCTCATCAATAATCGACGATAGCTCGACAGTTTCCGATCAAACTTGCCGTACTACCCCTGGCGTTCATCTGCTCTTTGAACGACCAGCCCTATTATAACCCCCCCCCCCCCCTCCTTCCACATGACAGTTATGTAAGCAGTGATTGCACGGATTTGTCTTTGACTGCACGTATCGCGTGTTGTTGTGCATTATGCTGACCGGATTATACGCTGGGGATTGGAGCTGTTATCATTGCAACAAGTACACTCAGGGCCGGGCCTAGAGAGCGGCATGTTTTCAAGAGGCAGCCCCTCAGAAAACAAATAACAAGTGATGATGATTATTGTTTGCTTAACGACCCCACCAACAGCTAGGTTATACGGGGATACGCATGAGAAGCTGTTTATGAAACTATCAAGTGATCATTATTCATTAGTGAAAGGACGTTTACAAAAACTCATGCCTCATGGGGGACTCGAACCCACGCCAAACGGTGAATTCAGTTTCTGACGTGCCTCAGCTGACCGAGCTACCGAGGGCAGCAAAATATCAAGTAAATACAATTTGAATGATCGTATATTTGAGATATATTCATGTTTTGAGGGATACCAACTACTGCACGGAGAGCATTGAGAGCAATGTTCTGTATTGACACAGTTTTCTCAGCCACAGTCTTGCCAATATTTCTGTCTTTTCGTTCAACAGATTTCAATATTATTATTTCAACATATTATTCAGTAACGATCAAAGTTAATGAACTGCTCCTTCTATATATATATATATATATATATATATATATATATATATATATATATATATATATATATATATATATATATATATTTATATATATATATATATATATATATATATATACATATATATATATATATATATATATATATATATATATATATTTATATACATATATATATATATATATATATATATATATATATATATATATATATATATATATTTATATATATATATATATATATATATATATATATATATATATATATATATATATGTATATATATAAATACATGGGCCCATATATTTTCTGGAAAGATTCTGTCTCACACTGAAGATTGATGAGAAGCAAAGTATAAAAATCAATTCATCACGGTAAATACAAATTATCGATGAAAACATATTGGGAAAAATAATAAGAATAACCATAGAACGAGAAACATTCATTTTAAATAACATAGACACTTGATACAAAATCATCGCACCCCAATTTCAAAGCTATGATTAACAAAAAAAATCGCGAAGTAGACCCTATAGGCCCATACAACCAACAAAATATTAGTTAATCGAATAGGAATAGAATCAAAATGATATAGGCCTAATGATGACACAACCGGTAACTTTGAAAAAAGAAAATAAGTTGATCAATAATTGCATGACCATTGAGTATAGTCCTGTATAGCCTGTTAAGACTCGGAAAAAAACTACAAGATTGAAAAACGTATAATCCCACTTTTTCATCGGCGGAGATATTTACCTCCCCCTCTCCCCCTCCCAAACACACTCTCGAACTATTGAATCGAATTTGTGTTGTTTCACGGCGCATCAACGACGAAATCAACTAATCTCCAGAAATAACTTAAAGGTTTGACTTTTTTTTTATCAACATCGAAACTTGATACAAAATCATTGTTCCCCAATCAAGGCTAGGATTGTTTGGACGGGGCACCACAAGGGCGATCTCACCACCCTATTCTGATTATTCAAAAACAATTAGCTTCAACACCAGAACTGCGCTGTCTAAATAACATTAACATTATAAAAAAGAGTATATCTTCCTGTTTATGAATAGTTTTCACATCTCTGTGCTCAATACGTCATCACGAGAATACCTTGACATCACATTTCATTATAAACATATACACTTCCACCCTTTCGACCATACACACTTTGACCTTTTAAACCCGACTTCTTCCCTCCACAATATTAGAGGATCGACACACCAAACCGTTGATTCTGAGGAATAGTGAAGACGGACGATCGCGACAACAAACGTTGCTCGTATATACGGGGAGTTGTTGATGAAGTCTTGTTCACTCATCTGCACCAGATTTAACTTTTCTCTCGTTGTGCAACATGCTGTTTGGAAGAATATCCCATATCCCAGTGGATATTTGCCTCCAGTCGGATTTGTGCAGAAGTTCTGGCAATATAATTTGTAAAGCTGGATTCACAATGCGAACTAAAGATTATAGTGATTAATGATTAACTAAAGTTGGGAGATATGGAGTCCGTGTTGACGTTCACGATACGTATTTAATACTAGGAAAACGCTATATACGCGTTGTTAGACGAGCGGATAGTAATAGTATGTCGACTTTTTTGCCAAACTTTTGCCTACATTCGCCAATTGGGTGACATTTAAGTTAGAAATGGGTGAAAACTGCCTCGAGTGGTACCAATTTAGCACATTTTATGGTTTTTCTTCAAAATGACTCACCAGATCAAGCTGAAAATTTTCAGAAATGTGTATCAGAATGTAACTCAACTTCACGCAAAATTTTATTTTTCTGAAAATAAAAATATTTTCTTTTTTTCCGCCGTGTTATTCTGATGGATTTTTTTGGAATTTCTAAAATTCCTAAAAAAAAGTTACTTTCCGATAATGCCACAAAACTCTACAGATCCAAGTTAGATGAGAAACCATGACGAAAACAAGTTTGAAGTTGATAGCTGTAGCCGTTGGACCTGTGGAGAACCGACAAAAAAACATTTAAAAAAAAAAAAAAAAACGAACACTAATTTGTTTCAGTATGTCAAATTGAATCCTCGCTAAAGCTCGTCTAATTAGTGACTAATAATAATAATGTTTATTTACATGTCATAATGATGCGTGTTACAGAATATATAAATATTGAGTTAGCATGTACAGACAATTATTTAATAAAATATGATGAAATAAATAATGAAATGGTGAAATGGTCAGAGGAAATTTTAAAGTTTGAGTAAGTTTAAGTTTTTAGTTTATTTTGAAAATTGTTTACGGAAGTCTATTTTATTTTTAAGTGTATTTATCATCAGTTTTGGATCATAGTCCTCTATACTATCTCCAAAGTAATCGTTAATGGAGTAATAACATTTAACAGTAAAAAAAGTTTTTAGGATATGTCTGAAAGTATGTATTGCTGATATGTTTTTTATTGATGATGGTAATTTGTTATAAAGTTTAATGTTTATGAAATTTGAGTTGTTTTGAGCAAATTTTGTACTGAAGCGATTAATATGGATATTTGTTTTAGTCCTTGTATTATGAGTGTGCACATCTGTGTTTGAATTTAGAGATTTAATATTTTTTTTTACACATAAAATTGCTTGTAACATATAAATACAGTGGAAGGTCAAGATTTCTAATTTTTGGAATAGCGGTTTGCAGTGAGCCCTTCTATTCACATTCATGATAATTCGAATCGCACGTTTCTGGAGGATGAACATTTTATTGGCATGTGCTGAGCACCCCCAGAATTCAATACCATACCGAAGGTGTGACTCAAAATTCGAGAAATATACCAGTCTTGTAGTAAGTGTATCTGTAATTGACCGTATTGATCTAACTGCAAATATACCAGAGTTAAGTTTTTTCGTTATATGATTTATGTGTTTTTTCCAGTTCAAGTTTTCATCTATTATTATTCCTAGAAATTTTGTTGCATCTACTCTTGATATAATCGAATTATTTGTGTTATTTATTAATGTGGGTACAGCGTCAATGTGATTCGATTTTTTACTAGAATGAAACTGAATAAAATTTGTTTTTACATCATTAAGTATTAGTTTGTTGTTGTTAAACCACGTGGTTGATTCAGCAAGTTTTGATTCTGCAGCCCTAATTAACGAGTTTTCATGTGAACTATGTGCTATAATATTTGTATCATCGGCAAATAGTTCAGAATTTGATATGTTGAATGGAAGGTCATTGATAAAAATTATAAAAAGAAGGGGACCTAAAATTGAACCTTGCGGTACACCAATTTTAATTTTTTTTGTATCAGATAAATATTTTTGTTCTGTCCCATTTTCTTCTATATGAGTTATTTGTACTTGTTGCGTTCTGTTTTTTAAATATGACTCCAGCAAGTCGTGTGCGGTTCCTCTTATTCCGTAATAGTAACATTTACTTAATAGAATATCGTGATTCATGCAATCGAAAGCTTTCGATAGGTCACAAAAAATACCGATAACTTGTTCTTTATTTTGTAAGTGACTCACAATTTTCTTTAAAAATTTTTCGATTGTATCTCCTGTTGATCTGTTTTTTCGGAAACCATTTTGACTATCAGATAAAATGTTGTTTTTGTCTAAAAATTTCACTATTCTTATATTTATTATTGTTTCTAAAATTTTGGAGAAAGAGGGTAAAAGCGATATTGGGCGATAGTTGTCTACAAGAGACATATTCCCTTTCTTATAGATTGGTTTGACTATGGCTGGTTTTAACTGCTCTGGAAAAACTCCCTGTGATATGCAATTATTAAAAATGAAACATAAGGGCTCCGCTATATATGCTATACAGCTTTTTATTACAGATGTGGGAATGTCATCTACTCCGTGAGAGTTCTTGCTTTTCAAATGATTTGTTATGTTCAAGATTTCATTGGTCGACGTTTGCTCGAAGTAGATCGAATTAGGTGGAGATTTGTTTGTGTTATTTAAATATTGTCTAAAGTTTTCATTTGCAGGGTCTAAATTGTTTGTTAATTCACTAGCCACGCTGATGTAATGATTATTAAATTTATTCGCAATTTTTAATGGGTTTTTGCTAGTTTTATTTATTTCTATTTCAATTTTCATGTTTGTGTCTCCTATTTGCGTATTTATTTTCTGATTTAGCTGATTGTTAATAATTTGCCAGACTTTTTTCGATCTATTTTCTTGTCTCTCAGAGCTAATATTTTTCTCTACATCTTTTTTCTTGGAAACAATTATAATTTTTTGAAGAGTATTTTTGTACTTGATGTAGAATGCTTTGAGCCACATACATGATTTGAAGTGTTGCGTTAACATGTATAGGCTCCTTTTATTTACACTTGAGATTTTTATTCCTTTAGTTATCCATGGTTGTCTTTTGAAATTGTTATTAAGTTTAATTTTTTTTTGCGGGAAAGAATCATGAAACAGTTGGGAGAATATTTCATGAAATAAGTTGTATTGCTCATTTGGTATTGAAGTTTCGAAAATAGGATCCCAATTCGTCAATTTTAGATGATAATTAAGATTTTTTTTATTCTTCACATTAATTATTCTTTTATATATTGATTTACTATATGATTTGTATGTGTTTTTGATAGGGATGAGTGCTATTAGGGCAAAATGATCAGATAGTCCATTGTCTATGACTCTGGTTTCTTCTGTTGAATTAATATTCGTGATTATGTTGTCTATAAGAGTAGCAGTTTGATGAAATGGATCTATTCTAGTAGGCGTGTGAACTGTGAATTGATAATTAAAGGAGTCAATAAGACTAGAGAACTTTTCTGTGTTATTTGAATCTTGAAGTGTGTTGATGTTGAAATCTCCTGTGATTATCAATTTCTTTTTGGTCCTTCCAATGTTGGTAAGGATGTCTTCTAATTTCTCGAGAAATATTTGGATGTTACCCTGAGGGGATCTGTAGATACATAGTATAATAATTCCGTCAGTCACGTTATCTCCTTCAGTTGGAATCATTTCAATTGCTGCGCACTCGAAATCTTTGTCGACACTTTTCTTGGATATGTCAGTTCTAATTTTCACCTGGCTTGCATAACTATTGTTCACAAAAATCACCACTCCTCCTTTTTGGAATGTTTTTCTACTGTAGTTTGATGTGATGTTGAAATTATTGAGGTTTATTAATTTGATTTCTTCTTCTTTGAGGTGGACTGATCTTGAAAGTTGACCAATTTTCAACATTGGTATTAACTAGGAAAACGCTATATACGCGTTGTTAGACGAGCGGAAAGTAATAGTAGGTCGACTTCATTGCCAAACTTTTGCCTAAATTCGCCAATTGGGTAACACTTTAGTTATAAATGGGTAAAAAAGGCTTCGAGTGGTACCAATTTGCACATTCCATGTTTTTTCTTCAAAATAGCTGACCCGATCAAGCTGAGAATTTCCAGAAATGTGTATCAAGATGTTATTCAACTTCACACAAAATTTCAATTTTTTGGAAAATAAAAATTTCTTAATTTTTTTTCCGCTGTGTTATTCTAATTAGTAGAGAAGCAGAAATGAGAAAGCCTTCTAGAACACAAACATCTCGCATTTTGGGTTACAAGCAGGACACATACCTCATTTTCTTCAGTAAAGTGCGCTGAAAACGAATATGCCGGTGTCCAAGCTGGCAAATGACCCAGGATCTTGTGACGGGAGGTCAAAGGTCAAGCGCGCAATTTTGCATTGAAACGTTAATAACTCGGTAGTGATTCGTCCTAATGCCTCACGGTTTTCTCTATTTTGTTGCTTATTATATTTTCTCATAGCGTGATTAAAAAGTTTCACCATATTTTTGACACAATAATTCTTGACGCCATCTTGAAAATGAAATACTGATTCTGATGCATCGTTTATCTCAGATATTCTGAAAAGTTCATCGATATGCGTAAAATAGTTCAATCAAATATTGTGCACAATTCAGTTGTTAATCGGTGACAGCTTATTTCATACGATTATCACAATATTTACGCATTTCAGAGCCGTAAACGTGAGCGCGAGTGCGGGAGTTTGATACACATTATAAGCCTGCTAAATGCATAATTGTAAGCCTGGCTACGATGCGCTTCGAGTTTTTGATTTCAATTGATATTAGGTTCACCAAAATTGATGGCATTATTGTATTGATACAATAAGAACGAATGCCAAGATATATTTATACTGTATTTGTTATCTATAACCGTCTGGTCGTATCGTCAAGGTATGCCTACATCAGATTGGTGTTTTATTAGTGTCAAAGTGCTGAATCCCATATTGATTGAGAAGAATATGGACATGCCTGCAAAAAAACCCAGTTCATTCATTTCACATAAATCATGTTCGTCATTCAATGAAATGCCTGGAAAATATCACGAATTTGAGCAATTTGCATTGAAATTTGAAATTGATCGATGTAGACCCTACATGAGTAATTAAAATACAAGACTTCAAGTTGAATTTGAAGTTAGGAATTGTAACACGTTAACTATGTCATACTTTGATTACATACATTGATGTTGATTCGTGATCTAGTCGAGTGGTAGCTCTATGTGAGCCAAGTCCCGCGAGCATCCAGCTCACCCTGTTAGGCTCTTACTCTGACTGTGTGTTGCTATTGTGATACCAGTCCCCACAGTTGCATGCTGGCATGCATCTGAAATCTTGTGATGTATCTTCATTTCTTGTATTATTTGTTTGATATACTATGATTACTAATTCGCTGACAAATCATAAATGATGGCTTACTGCCATACTCAATTGTGATGCTATTTAAGCTATAAGTTATATTGTGAAATATGTAAATTGTGTACCGATTTCTTTGAGATAGGTTTAAAGAAATGAACACCACTACTAATACCACTACTACATGTCATGGTAGGTTTGTTTTGAAGCATACGCACTGCCGAGTGCAATAATGGTTCTTCTTTTCTTTGCAGTCACATGATATCAGCTCCAACATCTTTCAGGATACGGGATCTTGAATCATGAGAACAGGTTCAAGATGTCCATCTTGCAGAAACCACCCACTGTCTGTTTACAGTGGAATTGTAGGAAAGGCTTCCGTTGATTTCCACCAAACATACTATTGATATGTAGCAGCTTGTCTGATGTGCTGGATCAGTGCAACTCTTGTAGGAGGGACTTCACGAAGTCTTTCTCTGAAATTCTGAAGAGAGAACACCTGACTTCTTCTATAGACTGGGAACTCGTTCGTGGGATCGTAAAGTTTGCAGACTGAGGCTTCTGCACTCGCGATGCCCTCTTGACTCATGGAGTTGTCTTGGCAAAATTCGCGAAGGAGGGTTGCATTCTGCTGAATTACGTTTTTTTTGCTGTGCCTGATCTCATCCAACATTCTTGTGGCAAAGATTTCACTAGTGCTACTAGAAGCACTCAAACGTCAGTGTTCCGGCAGTGCACAATGAGCCTCTTGAACCCACAATAAGTTGCATCTTCTGCAACGTAGATGCATTCATCAACATCGTATATGAAAACTTAAATCCACCTTGCACGCGTGTGATGGCATCTCTGACCTATACGACGATCTTTCTGTGGAAAGTGGTACGAGATAGTATCGAAAGCGTGACAACCAAGGGATCGAAAAGAAATATATACCTGATCGAGCTAACAAACTGCCAGACAACTGGAGAAGATGGGTTGGTCTTGTTGACAATAGAAGAATACCTTCTGACCTTGTGGCTAAGGAGCTATCGGAAGCGAAGCCCGAAGGAAGGTTCACACACCCCAAGATGTCGACATCCTCTTTTCCTCTCTAGAAGAAGCCAACACTCGTAATATTCTCTACGCAAGAGACGCAACTTCTTGTGGGTTCAAGAGGCTCATTGTGCACTGCCGGAACACTGACGTTTGAGTGCTTCTAGTAGCACTAGTGAAATCTTTGCAACAAGAATTTTGGATGAGATCGGGCACAGCAAAAAAAAAACCTATTTCAGCAGAATGCAACCCTCCTTCGCGAATTTTGCCAAGACAACTCCATGAGTCAAGAGGGCATCGCGAGTGCAGAAGCCTCCGTCTGCAAACTTTACGATCCCACGAACGAGTTCCCAGTCTATAGAAGAAGTCAGGTGTTCTCTCTTCAGAATTTCAGAGAAAGACTTCGTGAAGTCCCTCCTACAAGAGTTGCACTGATCCAGCACATCAGACAAGCTGCTACATATCAATAGTATGTTTGGTGGAAATCAACGGAAGCCTTTCCTACAATTCCACTGTATACAGACAGTAGGTGGTTTCTGCAAGATGGACATCTTGAACCTGTTCTCATGATTCAAGATCCTATATCCTGAAAGATGTTGGAGCTGATATCATGTGACTGCAAAGAAAAGAAGAACCATTATTGCACTCGGCAGTGCGTATGCTTCAAAACAAACCTACCATGACATGTAGTAGTGGTATTAGTAGTGGTGTTCATTTCTTTAAACCTCTCTCAAAGAAATCGGTACACAATTTACATATTTCACAATATAACTTATAGCTTAAATAGCATCACAATTGAGTATGGCAGTAAGCCATCATTTATGATTTGTCAGCGAATTAGTGATCATAGTATATCAAACAAATAATACAAGAAATGATGATACATCACAAGATTTCAGATGCATGCCAGCATGCAACTGTGAGGACTGGTATCACAATAGCAACACACAGTCAGAGTAAGAGCCTAACAGGGTGAGCTGGATGCTCGCGGGACTTGGCTCACATAGAGCTACCACTCGACTAGATCACGAATCAACATCAATGTATGTAATCAAAGTATGACATAGATAACGTGTTACAATTCCTAACTTCAAATTCAACTTGAAGTCCTGTATTTCAATCACTCTTGTAGGGTCTACATCGATCAATTTCAAATTTCAATGCAAATTGCTCAAAAATCGTGATATTTCCCAGGCATTTCATTAAATGACGAACATGATTTATGTGAAATGAATAAACTGGGTTTTTTTGCAGGCATGTTCATATCATTCTCAATCAATATGGGATTCAGCACTTTGACACTAATAAAACACCAATCTGATGTAGGCATACCTTGACGATACGACCAGACGGTTATAGATAACAAATACAGTATAATTATATCTTGGCATTCGTTCTTATTGTATCAATACAATAATGCCATCAATTTTGGTGAACCTAATATCAATTGAAATCAAAAACTCGAAGCGCATCGTAGCCAGGCTTAAATTATGCATTCAGCAGGATATAATGTGTATAAAACTCCCGCACTCGCGCTCACGTTTACGGCTCTGAAATGCGTAAATATGGTGATAATCGTATGAAATAAGCTGTCACCGATTAACAACTGAATTGTGCACAATATTTGATTGAACTATTTTACGCATATCGATGAACTTTTCAGAATATCTGAGATAAACGATGCATCAGAATCAGTATTTCATTTTCAAGATGGCGTCAAGAATTATTGTGTCAAAAATATGGTGAAACTTTTTAATCACGCTATGAGAAAATATTATAAGCAACAAAATAGAGAAAACCGTGAGGCATTAGGACGAATCACTACCGAGTTATTAACGTTTCAATGCAAAATTGCGCGCTTGACCTTTGACCTCCCGCCACAAGATCCTGGGTCATTTGCCAGCTTGGACACCGGCATATTCGTTTTCAGCGCACTTTACTGAAGAAAATGAGGTATGTGTCCTGCTTGTAACCCAAAATGCGAGATGCAAGGAATATCAATTTTGTGCTTCTCTACTAAATGGGTATTTTTGAAATTTCTAAAATTCATAAAAATAAAAGTTACCACCCGATAATGCCACAAAACTACACAGATCTAAGCCAGATGAGGAACCATAATTTAAAAAGTTTGAAGTTGATAGCTGTAGCCGTTTGACCTGTGGAGAACCGACAAAAAAACATATAAAAAAAAACAAAAACGAACACCAATTTTTTTTAGTATGTCAAATTGAATCCTCGCTGAAGCTCGTTTAATCATTAGTTTAAATCATTAGTCCGACCAATCAGAAGTCGTGAATTCGAAACGATAGGGAGTCGATGCAACAGGAGGCTTTTCCGCTCGATGAACCGCTCGTTTACAGCCTTCTAACATGTAGATTACAATTTGAATCCGTCATCTCAAGGCAGCTACGACTCATGAAAAGTACGTCATTTCCGTCAAAATTAATTCTTATTCCAAGTCTATATGAATGCTTAGTTTCTTAATTTTAGTATTTAATATTAGTCACTAATCATTAGTTCGCATTGTGAATCCAGCTTGAAGCTTGCCAAGAATAGCGCCAAGTGCGGCAGGTGATTGATATCATAATATTGCAATGGAATGGATAATGACATCTTATAAGAGCCCGTATATCCTGGATGAGAATGCTTCTCTTCGAAATGCTCGACCCAAGTTGGATGAGCGTTTGGTTGTGGGTTGAAAATCAGGAAAAGGGATAATATTCAAAGAGTTTCAGTAACCACCACTATAGATGGAGGAATTTTCCATTTTATAATTTGGCCAAAATCTAGTTACATGACACATTTTGGCCGAGGAAAATGGGAAAGCTGTAAAAATACAGGCGAATCAGGATATCAAATATTGACAAGCAAAGTTGAACTTGGAGATGTGCATCTGTAATTCATCTCTAGGCCTACTATATTATTCGGTATTCCAAACCGGGAATAAAGCAATGATAACCATCAAATTAGGCTCACTTTGATTCAATTATTGCTTCATAATAAAATCATTTCCCAATTTTGACTAAGCATATCCAATTGTGAGGTTATCATCTATTCATTGTATTTTACCGCAAGTCCGTAGTGTTTGAGACATATGTGGCGACGAAAGTGAGAAACGAGAGAATGCAAAGACTTCCACCCATCTCTTATGAAGCTAATTGTCTGTGTTCAGTTGTTGTACCCAAGCACTGCACATGCAGGTCGCACGGTTTGGATAATCCGCATGATACTGTTTTATATACGTATAGACTTATTCCACTTAGGACTGTATAGTTATATCATCGATCGGACCATTTCTGAGAAGTATCATCTCAAATTTTCTAAAAAAAAAAATAATTGGGCTGGGCGAGTAAATTTGAAAAATAAAATCTTTTCAAAACAATTCAAATTATCACTGAATATGAACACGTGATTGATACACATTATTGAAAACTTGTATGATGCAATTCGATCGCGCGAGCCGTTTTGGATAAAACAATAATGACGACTCGCAGTCTCCGCCCACATGCCGTAAGAAATCATACCGACCAATCAAAAGGAGGCTCATTCTGAAACTGGATCTCGATCATATGGAGATGGAAGCGACCGCTTGGAAAGCGATTCCGCTCTATTCGTATCATGAATGATTTTTTCCGGCCCATAGCCATCGAATTTGTTTCGGTCGTCATGGAAATCGACGGATATATAGCGAAATCGGATATATATATATATATATATATATATATATATATATATATATATATATATATATATATATATATATATATATATATATACATATATATATATATATAATGGAGCGAAATCGAAACGGATCCGATCGCATGGAAATCGACGGATATTTTCAGGATAAGACACAGGCAGGGCTGTTATAACTGTAGTCAAATACGAATATCCAATCGGGGTATCTTGAAATGACCACAATTGATATGATCCAAGTGGCTGACTGGTGAAGCCACGCCTATTTCGAGTCGTCAATTAAATACATATTTGTGATCATCGAATAGATGGAAATAATATGACAGAAATGTTACTGAGATTCATGGCTTCCTAGAATCGAGAGTAACAGAATTAATTATATTTGATGAGTCAAGATATTGTGTAGAGTTTACGATTGGAACAGAGTCTACCCAAGGTAGAACTGCTTGATCGACTCCAATTATTAGATATCTCGCTCATCTTACAACGCATACTTTGCGTTTGCCTTTAGTGATATCTCATGATCCATATTATTACAAGGCAATTACGCAGCATATGCGTTGTAAGATGAGCGAGATATTTGTGTATAGGATATTATCGAGTACTCTACACACCTTGACACATATACAATTGTAAATAGCGCAAATCTGGAAAAAAAATTAAATAGCTGTTTTTTTCGATCCATGCTCTATATGGTAGACCTATTAATCCTGACAATTTGATGAATTTCAATCACCTGATGATTTATTCTTCTCGAAACGGCTGGTCCGAATTGCAACCAAATCCGTAATATTGTGTATCATTTTTGTGTTTACATTCAGGGAAAATTTGGATTGCCCAGCCTAGTCTTATGAGGTTTTCAAAAATTTGAGAGTGTTTCTCAAAATTGGTCAAGCCGATCATCTAATAGGCTTCTGTCAAGTGATGTCATTGTTGCAAGAGACAGACAACAATGTCCACCAGTTGGAATTAACATATCAGATTGTTTGGTGGTCCACCAGTTCGCTGTGTTGCTATGGTAACAATTGTTTGTCATTTGTTACTTGCCAGAAGCCTATAATAGCAGAATTAGGTTGCCAAGATTCACTGCATTCTAGATTCGATATTTGCCCAAAAATGAAGTATTTTTGTATATGCGTCAAGGTGTGTATAGAATACCAGTTGGTGGAGTAGCAATAGTAGAACTTAACGACTCTTATTATAGGCCCATACCTCATTCAGATATCTCGCTCAACTAACAACGCATAATATGCTGCGTTTGCTTAGTGTTTATATATATATATATATATATATATATATATATATATATATATATATATATATATATATATATATATATATATAGATATATATATATATATATATATATATATATATATATATATATATATATAAATATATATATATATATATATATAACTTAAATTAAACTTTCACGATTCATATTTATTTGAATTGACTGAAACTGGGCTGTTTTTAAATCGTGATATATTTATTTAAACTGACCAACGTTTCAACGAGATTATGGTCTCATCCTCATCAGGGTCCAAACTATACTTTGTATATATTTATATACAATGTATATATTTACATAATGTATAGTTTGGACCCTGATGAGGACGAGACCAATCTCGTTGAAACGTTGGTCAGTTCAAATAAATATATCACGATTAAAAAACAGCCCAGTTTCAGTCAATTTGAATATATATATATATATATATATATATATATATATATATATATATATATATGAATATATATAAATAGTTATTCATTATAATTCTCGGATTATTCTTGTGTAAATCTTTTTATTTATATATATAATATATAGGCTATATATATATATATATATATATATATATATATATATATATATATATATATATATATATATATATATATATATGAATATATATATATATAATAATCCGAGAATTATAATGAATAACTATATAATCAACACTTGTGAAAGCCTACATGAATCAATATATATATATATATATATATATACATATATATATATATATATATATATATATATATATATATATATATATATATATATACCGGTATATATATATATATATATATATATATATATATATATAAATATATATTTATATATATATATATATATATATATATATATATATATATATATATATATATATATATATATATATATATACATATGAATATATATTATGAATATATATATTTATGTGCATCATGGAGAAATTAGGCGGGAGGGAATCTACTTCTTGTTCTCGTAACTAATCCTATCGCAACAACGAATCACATCAACCTACGAGTGAATGAGTTTCCCCATTACGACACAGTTTCACGTCAATAGCAGCGCGGCGCCAAGCCTTCACGGGAAACTGTCAATGCACAAACTGGGCTATCATTTCGAAATGGCGTGTGAAACGAGCGACCGGCCTGCAAGTCAACTACCACCGTCATACTATACATAGCTATAATATAAATATATATATATATATATATATATATATATATATATATATATATATATATATATATATATATATATATATATATATACAGATATCTTCAAATATATATATATATATATATATATATATATATATATATATATATATATATATATATATATATATATATATGTATATATACATATATATATAATCAAATATATATATATTATATATATATACACATATTATATATATACATATATATATATATATATATATATATATATATATATATATATATATATATATATATACATACATATATATATATATATATATATATATATATATAAAAAAATATATACATATATATATATATATATATATATATATATATATATATATATATATATATATATATATATATATATATATATACATATATATATATATATATATATATATATATATATATATATATATATATTTATACATATATATATAATCAAATATATATATCATATATACATATATATATATATATATATATATATATAAATATATATATATATATATATATATATATATATATATATATATATATATATATATATATATATATACTGAGACAATCATAATACGGGGAAAACAAAGAAAAACTGAGAACCATTCAACTGACACTGCATATAGGCTTAATTATCGAACATATAGGCCTACAGCTAGAAATTAGGAATTCTCAAAGCTGGAAAGTTGAATGTGTTCTTTATCTGTATACGTTCGACAATTACGTTATAAGTTCAATAGTTATAAATTCAAATACCTTGCAGGTACCTATTGAAAGCACTCGTGTTTTTCCCACATCAGAATTTGTATATCTCATACCGTTTAAAGTTATACTGAGAAACTAATATTTCGCTAAATCGACGACCATGTTCTCCGAGTGCTCGGGTGGGACGGCGGGGGAGGCTGTGAAAGAAAAGGAGGTGAGAGAAAGAGAGAGAGAGAGCCCATCTGAAGATCAATATCAAATACCGCATATTACAAATTGGGTAACAACGCTAAAGCGATTGAAGAAATAAAAATGAGGTATATTTCAATTCAGTTCGATTTGAAAAGTGAAACTATATACACTTGAGCTGCGTTCCGAATCCTCCAGAATCTACTGCAAGCGTACTGGCTGTATTCTGAAGCCTTGACTCCGAGTGATTCACTGAACGTTCCGAAACTCACCACGCCAGTAAATACGGACAAATCGGAGAGTGAAAATTGTTGTAAATAAGGCAGAGAAACTGCATCTGGAGAAATGTTAGTTGATTTGAAATGTATTCAAGGTATATTTGCGAATACATTTCCCTAGACATGGTTTCAGAACCAAAGAATTAATAGAAGAACATTCCCTACTCTTCCAAAAACTCGGTCATTACGGTGTGAGAGGTATTGTCGACATGTTGATAAAATCATACGTGTCTGGCAGAAGACAAATGGTAAAATTAACAGACGAGAATTCTAACTGGGCAAACATCCATGCTGGCGTACCTCAAGGGTCAATTTTAGGTCCTCTGCTATTTTTGTTGTATGTAAATGACCTTCTCGACTCTTTGAACGATACTGTCCTAGTTGATTTCACCGATGATACCAATGCATTGGTGAGGGCAAACAATAAACTTGATTTGGAAAGAAAAACATCCCGAGTCCTTGATAGGTTACAGGAGTGGTTCAACGCTAACTTACTATTACTCAACAAGGAGAAATCGAATCTCATTATTAATCCAAATTGAAGAAAAAATCTGATGATATTATAATTCTTTCTGGTATTCGCTATTGAAAACTAGCAATAACTGTAAATTCTTAGGATTAGTAATTGACGAACACCTTAGGTGGGATCATACTGATTATATATCAAAGGAGCTAAGATTAGCTTGTCGCACGCTATTCAAAGTAAGAAATTTGTATAATCAAGGACAACCAAAAGCTATGTATTATCTATGACTATCAATAACGTAATGGGATAAGCAACATGGCGTGAGTTATATCCTTTTAACATTATACAGTTTTCACCATGATGGAATCAGCGCGTTCGTGTTATTTTTGAGATTCGCAATTTCAAATTAAATCGTACCTATTAGGCTCGTATTTCAATGTATGGTACATAGTGTTTACATGCATTGTTTCTGATCTTTCTCGTAGATGATGAGTAATTATCCAGTTATCAAATGGTAAATATAGCAGTAGGGCTTTTGACTAGGGTCCAACCAAATGCTTTTACAGACGTATTTTAAAATAGGATATGGCCAATTAAAATGAGATTAATTCCCATATTGCTCAATGCAGTTGGGAAGAGCTGGATTCACAGATTGCATTACATCTATTACTTGTATAGCAACATGCAATTATACCAGCAAATCATCATAACATTTGTGAGGCGGCATCCCTTTGATATACGCATGGTGCGAAAGGAAAACGCCATGTTGCTTATCCCGTTACGTTATTGATAGTCGTAGGTATCATGCTTGTTTCCACTCGATTGACCATCCAATGTAGATGGGCGTGACTTATACCTAGGATTATAGCTATCTACCAAGGTTAATATAGTAGATATTAACCTTGGCTATCTACGATGGATACGCAACTGTGACGTCACTCACGTTAGTTCTAATGCAGAGCGATTTTTGGAACAGTGTAAGAGATATGGTGGCGCCTCGCCGCGGCACTGCAAGGTTCTTACATGGAATCAAGATGGAAGACAAACACAACTGGGATCGAAGGTTTTTTTAATGTTCTTCATAATTCGTTTTCATATTAATCCAAAATCCGAGTTATATTATGAACGAGATTATTGTTTTCTCCCATGTTCACTGGTGAGCACTATCATGTTTTTAGCATGCAATGAGTTATTTTCTACAACTATGTAGAGTTTAAAAGCTGCGTAGTTATGCCTAGGCCATGTGCTCCAAACAAAAAAAAACTGTGTCAGCTACTGGTTATTTCTCGTTTTATACATGGATAGCGTAAGAACCACTTATGTGACACTCGTCGTTGGACATGTAATGCAACATAAAATAGTACTATGTACTTTTTATGCGTTGAAATAACTTTCTTTTAATTGTTTCTCTCTTTCATAAGATCGCAATTTTGACAGTAACAGCCATCGCTCGTGTATGAGTGCCTCTACCGCTATTTTGATGCGATAGCACAGATAATCGAGCTAATAGCTCGATTATCTGTGGCGATAGGTCGACCGTGATTCGATACGCGGTATTCCTTTCTTACACAGTTCCCGAGTAACCTTGAACGCAGTCGCGTATCCATCGTAGATAGCTACAATCCTAGCTTATACGAAGCAGGGGAAATTTTAGATACCTTGATTGGTTATTTCCCTATTTTCCCTGCTTCACTGTCCACTTGATTGGTTTTTATATTTTGTAACATCACGAGGGCGGACGATCTAATATGTCAATGGTCAATTGCAACCTGTGGAATTTTTGCATGGGGAAGCTCAGAGACAGCTCTGAAAATAATTTTCTCCCTACAAAACAAACAATCATTATTGATGTTTTCAAATTCATACCATTAAACAAGAGAACAATCAAACACTGTTTAATAGTTTTGATTGGATAATTTCCACTCCATGCAACTTCATTACTAATACATAATATCGTGTTACAACCTTGGCAGCTATGTTTAGACTTGACTATCCAAGGAAACAATACAGTATTCAATAGTCCCGGTTGAATGTCAACACACAGGTGTGGTGAGCACAACTATTAAGACAACACCTCGCTAATAGTGTGTCGTCACCTAATGAATTACGTGTTGATATCTCACACCATTTTCTGGAAAAAAAAGTGTCTCCATGACAGTGAAAAACATTCATGTTTTGATGTGAAAAAAAATATATGTAACTTGAATTTGTTGTATATTTTTTTGTGGGTAATTTGAGACCACAATGAAAAATGTCAACTAAGTCGGGTGTGAGATGAAGAATCTAGGAATTTCAGTGGTATCTTCCCTTTTGAAGAGATCTATAAATGTGTTTAATGTGTATCCCCCATTTCAGAATGTTGACATTTTATAAGCCTGGTTTGACCAAATACTACGAGACAGATGAGTCCACGGGAGTCGATTTGGCGAAATATCAGTTTCTTGGTGATAACTTTTGAACGGTATGAGATATCAAAATTATAATGCGCGAGAAACACAGATAATTATAATAGCTTCAAGATGATATATGCTATAACTTTTCAAGTCATGTTGCATAACCGTGAAGCGTCGACAGCTAAAAAATGTATTTTCTTCAACTGTATACGCTTGACAGTTAGCCACCATGACTTAAATAGTCATAACTTATATAATCTTGAAGCTATTATAATTATCTGTGTTTCTCGAGTATTAGAATTTTGATATCTCATACCGTTCAAAAGTTATCATCAAACAACTGATATTTCGATAAATCGACTCCCGCGGACTCTCAAGAGGCCTCTTTCTATGTTGCCCATACCGACTTGATTGCAGACGTTGAGGATCCAAGTTGGCAACTGAAAATCAATCACCGTACCAACATAAAGTTTCCGGTTACGTGCTTGCTCGAAGAGCTTTAGTTCGTGGTATGTTTTCAACCTTTTCAAAATAATTGTCAAAAATCAATATATGTTTCTAACTGTTTTTCATTGCTTTTACGATTTTTTCAGAGTGATATAATATGGAATCAGAGTTTTTAGTGAACGTGGATACATAGATATACTCATTGTGGTTTCATTGCAAAAATAATTAGACCGATTGGTCCCACCGTTTATCCATGTGTTGGGAGCCAAAGGCTTGCATTTGGCTCTTTTTGTCCTGTCAACCTGTCCTGTTTTAACCGTTCCTTAAAGTGGCCTCTTTACGACCCCATGAACAGCTACATTATACGGGGTCACAGATATAATATTGTTCTTGTTGATTAGATTTTTTCCTGTCTGATGGTCTTTTTTTTTGCTTCTACCGGTTCGGAAATATTGGTGTTTTCCGAACCGTGCCACCACAGCGAGACGTTGTCGGAATTGCGTTATATCCATTAGTTCCGGTGAAATACAACACGAGTGTTCAGCTGTGTGCACAGATGGGAGCTTAACAGAACAATGAACGATGAAACAACGAAAGGTATTCTCTAACAATGGGGAGAAACAACATAGCTTTGAAGTGTGTACAGGCTGCATAATGCCTGGCGAGGTATTTCAGTCTCAGGCGAAGGCTGTAGGCTAGTATTTTCTTCCGATTTTGTTCTTATCGCTTCATTATTCCCCTTTTTTTGAAGTTATCGTTATTATTAGATGAGCGATAGCGAAGACTCCATCCCACTCTTATAGAGCTTTTTTGGGGGGGTTTGTTTGTAAGCACTCCACAGGTCGCACGGTTTGACTGATCAACATAAAACTTGTTTTTACACGCCAACTCATCCAACTTAGAACTGTATAGTTTTTGGAATGCATCGGTTGAACCGATTTTGATAAATATAACCTCAAAATTTCAAGACACCCCATTAAATTAGGCTGGGCAAGCAAATTTTAAAAATGAAATTTCTCCAAATAAAATAAAATTTTCTCTGAATGTGTAGATATGAATGATACAGAAAATCACCATTTTGTAAGCAATTCGAATCAGTCGTTTTGAATAAAATAATGAGTTAACCGTTTTTTATTCATCAAATATATACAAAAATAATTAGATGAGCGTAGCGAAGACTCCATCCCACTCTTATAGAGCTTTGTCTGTTTTTTTGTAAGCACTGCAGAGGTCACAGGCTTTGACTGATCAACATGAAACTTTTTTTATACACGCAAACTTCTCCAACTTGGCACTGTAAAGTTTTTGAAATCAATCAGTTGGACCGCTTTTGAGAAATATCATGTCAAAGTTTCTAAAATACCCATAAGATTAAGCTGGGCAAGAAACTTTGAAAACTAAATTCTCTCCAAAGAGAATAAAATTATCTCTGAATGTGTAGACATAAATGATACACATTATCTCCATTTTATATGCGATTCGAATCAGCCGTTTTGAAAAAAAATTCAATCAACTGTTGTTATTTATCAAACATATGGAAATGGTGGCAAAATTATGTTGCCAAGCTTCACTGCTTTCTAGATTCGATATTTGCCCAACAATGAAGTATTTGTATATGTGTCGAGGTGTGTAGAGTACCAGAGTCGATAAAATAGCAAAGGTAGAACTACTTTATAACGACTCTTATTATACCTTATCCATCATATCGCTCATCTTACAACGCATATGCTGCGTTTGCCAAGTTATATATATATATATATGTATATATATATATATATATATATATATATATATATATATATATATATATATATATATATATATATATATATAAATATATATATATATATATATATGTATATATATATATATATATATATATATATATATATATATATATATATATATGTATATGTATATATATATATATATATATATATATATATATATATATATATATATATATGTATATATATATATATATATATATATATATATATATATATATATATATATATAAATATATATATATATATATATATATATATATATATATATATATATATATACAATGAAGACTTAAAACTGAAAACTATCGTACATTATATAATGAAGTCATAAAGAGTCTAAACTGGTTTCTTTTCAAATTGTTCACGAAAATCCATTCTGCTTTTACGTTCAGTTTCTATTGTATTTGGATTTAAACTTTCTATTTTGTCATTCAAGTACTCGTCAATTGAATAAAACATTTGGTTAACAGTCTAAACGATCTGGTTTGTCGGACATGCTATGGCTCAACACATCGAGGATTCGAGGCAGTAACACCACCCTTAGCGACGAAACTTGAAACTGAATTCAAATTGCAGCCAACTGAACTGAGTGAGCTTGGAGGTTCACCTCCCATAACGACTTCGGTGGATCGACACACTCAACCGTTATGGGCAGTGGGTATACCTAGACGGACGATCGGAACCGCAAACTCTCCTGGAAAGCCTCTGTATATACTAAATGATGTATGACAGCCGTGGGGATGAATATTCACGTACAAAGTTTGATAATAAATGAAGAACTATTTTTAAAAACTTTGAAAAACTTACTACCGGTACACTTCAAAATACGGTTCTGTTGAAGTCTCGATATCTACTTCTTTCCAAGTTGAGTATAATGTAAACTGTAAAGTGTATGCTATGGGTATATAGGTGGCAGACACGGCACGTATAGGAACTCGGATTTCATTGGAGGGGGAGTTTAGTTGTGAATCAGAGTGTAATATATACAGGGTTTCTCGCAGAAAGGAGTAGGAGGCAAGAATCCAGGCCGCCGCAAGCGGAACAATTCGAACCCTGCGCTTTTACTGTCCTTTGACATCTTACAAGCATATGTCCAACACAGTTAGCGTCGTGTATTTGGGGCGCCTGAAGATAGTATACCGGAATATATACAGATACCACCGAGAGTGAAGGTGGGCTTGATGTGTGATAGTGTAATAATAGGAGCTACTATATCGGGAAATTGGTTAGAGCACAGAGAAGCTGTGGCTTAGGTTATTTGGGTCAGGTTATGATCGTTTCCTCGAATAGGCACATCCTCTTTCTAAGAAAACACGCTGAGCCACATTTACTCTTGATAGTAATTCCACTCCAGTATTCGCTCTTCAGGCTGCACCCCTGTGCATGTGTGACATGGGTTCAGGTGACCAAACCCAGTGTTGGCTAATGAACTTTTCAATGAACGCGTTAGGCTCTGCGTCAGTCAACGATCTTGAACTTTCTTCACGCTCGATTTGTCGGTGATCTTCAACGGAATAGAACATTCATTTGAAAGTTCATAATTAGAGATCACTCCTGATCCTATTCGAAACGATCGCACTATCCGTACTTCCCTGACCAAATTCCGAATGAGATCGACTATTCTACGGTCTATTCCGAATGTATAATATTATCTGTTCGGGATTTCATCACGTGATCACTTGTCACCAGGCGAGCCATATGTCATTTTCGAACCCTTTCTTACCATATAATTTTCGAGGTGAATTTTTGAACGAACTCATGTTCTTTTTTATTTGAACTTGAACTTTCACAGTAAAGCCACGAAGACGAACTTTGAACTTTCTAAAAGATCGATTTATTTGACTTGAACTGAACTTTTTGAAAGTTCCTTTTATAAATGAACTTTCCCGACACTGTCCAAACCTTACCTGAACCCTAATAACATTTTACAACCATCCATTGAGAAGTATTCCCGAAGTCCATGTCACACGACCGAGTCGACTTTATTCCGGTACGATCTTTAGGCACCCCGGGTATTCTGACAAAAGTAGAATCGTTGGGGTGTCAAGGAATATCGAGTATAGGGGTGGGTCATGTATATCAGTGGGAGGGTATATTCTTCCCTATCCCCTTTCCCCCATCCCGTTTCCTATGCGCCAGGTATAGATAGTCTCGATCAAACACTTTTCTGTTCGGAACATTCCGTAAGTTGTCCGAACGTTTCCGAGTCTGCATGACGTCAGCAGGTGTCTGGGCTGTCATAGCTGTTGAAATGTTGATTAGCGATTTGTTGCTGATTTGTAGTGATGGGACTTGGAAAATTTCCAATTCTTTTGTTTGCGCGTGTTCTAAGCCTAGGTTAAGTTAGGACTGAAATAAAAGCTTTTTTCGTTCAATTTTTGAAAATGAATAATAATTACCGTATAGCGTCAACTTGATCCAATTAACCATAGTAGATCGTCCGCCCTCGTGATGTCACAAAATATAAAAACCGATCAAGTGGACAGTGAAGCAGGGGAAAATAGGGAAATAGGAAAATAGGGAAATAACCAATCAAGGTATCTAAAATTTCCCCTGCTTCGTATAAGTCACGCCCATCTACAATGGTCAATTATGTTCTGCTCAGGGATGTGATTAGGCCTACCATGTTTTTTTCTTAATTATGTTCATATTCATTACCTGATTTGTATTTATTAGGCCTACCTAACATTTATCACTTATTAATTACCGGTACCTTGTTTCTTTCTTAATTATGTTCATAGTTAATTTTGTTTGTAAATATGACCGATAACATAGGCCTAAGATTTATTTAGCCCACAGATGAAGGAGGCTACACTTTGTAGTTTTGTGGGATACTGTGGATGTAGTGGTTGTTTTATTTGCTGATATTTATAATGTACCGTATTTATGTTGTTCATGAAAATGCGTGAATGTCCATTATTAGCGGAAAAAACATAATGATGAACTTGAAAAAGAAAATGAAAATGAGCGTATTCTTCAAGATGAAAATAAGAATGAATTAAGAATATGCACGTACGATACGACATAGGTATAATTATCGATTGGGCCTACCTTTTTTCAAATCGATTTATCCATTATTCCGTGATATTTCCAGTTTCCAATCCCCTTGACAACGGCCCCGGTTAGACGTAAAGCACCTCCTATTCGATTGTATTTAGTTTACAGAGGGTAACAATGTGACATCCTCACACATAAAGACACAGAACACTTGACGGTGTAGGAAACTTGAAATGGATTTGAAACCGAAGAGCTACCGTATGCTTTGTGGTATCGTACAACTTGTGGAGGGTTTGAGATAAGTTGGTACACCGTACTTCACAGTTTCCTTGAGAACAAGGAACAGTATTATAGACATCACTCAAGGGGGCGCTACGCTAGTCGAGTGTGTTATCCATCATTCAAAACAATGTGTGTATATACATATATATATATATATATATATATATATATATATATATATATATATATATATATATATATATATATATATATATATATATAATCCATTTTTTATCTCTTTTTTTTCATATTGTCTTTTAAAGACCCACTATAGTGATGGATACGATCTATTGGCGTCGGTGAATGAATATATATATATATATATATATATATATATATATATATATATATATATATATATATATATATATATATGCATACATATATACTATTTTTTTCATTTTTTATTTACATTGTGTTTTAACGACGCACTATAGTGATGGATACGATCTATTGGCGTTGGTGAATGAATATATATATATATTTATATATATATAAATATATATATATATATATATATATATATATATATATATATATATATATATATATATATATATA